>JADBJO010004853.1:84806-92306 GCA_016801955.1 Conus betulinus
GAGGCCAGTACATACCTGATCTCTATGTTCAGTATCATTTATATGTTGTAACTTTCTCCTGGTTAAATCCACATGGTGTCAGAGAGGAAACGAGCCGCAGCTTGCAGTGAAGAATGGCTTCATCTCTACAGAATCCAAACCTGAATTGGGACTCGAAAAATATTCAAGAAGAATGGCGTAAATTCAAGCAGCATGTGAACCTAATGTTTGCTGGACCACAGCATAAGACTTCAGAAGCTGAACGATGCGCCTACCTGCTCATTTGGTCAGGAGAGAAGGGAAGAGAAATCTTCAACACATGGAATCTGTCATCTGAAGATAGCAACAAGATACAGGTGTTGTGCAAATAACTTTGAGAAGCATACCACCCCCAAGAAAAAAAACTCCGTGATCGCACAATATTTGTGTCTGAACAGAAAACAACAAGAAGGGGAGCAGTTTGAGAAATTCCTCACCAACATCTGCACCCTTATCAAGGACTGTGCGTACAAAGATGTTGAGGAAATGGTGCATGACCACATTGTATGTGGGATCCTATCACAAGAGGCCTGAGAAAAGCTGCTGCAAGCTGGAGACCAGCTCACCATGGACAGAGCCTGGAGATTGTCATGACGCATGAAGCAACAAAGCAGCAACTGGTGGCCATGCAGAAAGAAGAGGCAGTGAACGTCATCAAAGAAGAGACGCATGGAGTCTAGCAGTAAAGACCGACAGCTACACCAAAGCAGTGACACATATCACTGCAATAACTGTGGACAGAGACACGGCAAGAGGGCATGCCCAGCCTATGGCAAGCAATGCCAGGAGTGTGACAAAACAGAACATGTCTCCAAGGTGTGTCGTTCCAAACGCAAGCGAGCCGTCCACCAGGTGGAGGAAGTGGAGAAAGAAGACGACGACCGCAATTTATCCCTCAACGTCGACGTCATCGCCGACGGCAGAAACCACCCTGACACCGCCTACGTCAACATCCGCATGGAGACGGGTGACGTTCTGCACTTCAAGGTCGACACATAACGTAATTCCCTATCAGATCTACACAAAGATGACCGCGCCGCCACCACTCCAGCCTGGTAAAATTGGTGCACCAGCCAGCGCATCACTATTAAAGGTGTCACAAACATGAAAGGCTCCTACAAGGCTCAGGACTACCAAGGCACGTTCTACGTGGCTGAGAGACAAGCCACTCACAGCCAGTGTTGGGGCCCCAGGCGTCGCTGCAGCTACAGATCATCAAGATGGTGCTGACAGTGGCCCACCCAGAACTGACAAAGGAGAGCGTACTTCACGAATACAGTCACTTGTTTGATGACGACCTGGACAGTCTGGAGGGACAAGTAAACATCCACCTGCGAGAAGACAGCACACCCATGGTCCACGCGCCCAGACGTGTGCTGCACGCACTCACAGAACGCCTGAAGAAGGAGCTGGACGCCATGGAAGCAGCAGCGGTCATCGCCAAGGTAACACGCTCTACTGACTGGATAAACTCTCTGGTGTTGGTGGAAAAGACCAACGGGAAGCTGTGCATCTGCCTGGACCCGCAAGACTTGAACCTGGCAATAAAGCGGCCACACTATGCCATGCCAGCGCTACAAGATGCACTAGCCAAGATTCCAGGAGCAAAATACTTCAGTAAACTAGATGCCAAAGCGGCAACTGGGCACATGACGCTGTCCAGCAAGGCGTCTCACATGATCACTTTCAACTCGCCCTTTGGCAGGTACCACTTCCTACACATGCCCCTCGGCATGATGAGCACCCAAGATGAATCCAATGGCAAAATGGACGAGGTTTTTGAGGGCGTGCCAGGTGTTGTGACGCTGGTGGACGACCTGCTAGTGACTGGGAGAGAAACAAGGAAGAGCACGACCGCAACCTTAAGGCCACACTGGACAGAGCCACAGAGCGGCACCTCACGCTGAACCCAGAGAAACTTAGCATCGGCGTACAAGAAGTAGACTACTTCAGTCACATCATCTCTGATGGGATCAAGCCGAACCCACTTAAAGTGAAGGCTGTGCAAGACATAAAGTCGCCAATGGACAGAAAAGAGTTAAAGACAATGCTGGGCATGGTGACGTACCTGTCGAAGTTCGCCCCCCACCTGGCGGAAACAAGTAAGCCGCTACGTGATCTGCTGCTGGAGGACGTAAAATGAGTTTCGTGTGGGAAGCGCCCCAGCAGACTGCATGGGATCACATCAGTTCCACGCTGGCCGGCCATCCCGTGCTTGCCATCTGTGACGCAGCAAAGAAGATCACCCTGCAAGTGGACGCGCTAGCAAACAGGGCGTGGGAGCAGCCATTTTCCAGGACAACAAACCCATCGACTAGGCCTCCATGTCTTTAAACAAGACAGAAGAAAACTACGTACAAATAGAAAAAGAACTGTATGCCATCATCTTTGGATGCGAGAGATTTCATCATTACATACACGGCCAGCGTGAGGTCCTTGTCTAATTCGACCATAAACCTCTGGAGACGATTGTGAAAAAGCCCCTGGCACCAGCACCCCACGTCTCCAATGTATGCTCCTTCGCCTCCAAAAGTACAGCATCAAAGTTGTGCTCGTACTGGGCAAGCAGATCCCCGTGGCCGACACCTTGTCTCAAGTCGCTACCCCCTGAGCCCCTGGACACTGTTGAAGACCTGGATGCATATAGATCCCTGTCATCATACAGAACATGCCCGTCAGTGATGAAAAGATGGAGCTCATCAGAAAGACCACTAACGACGAACTGAACCTGAGCATGGTGCTGACATATATCTGCGACGGCTGGGCTGAATCACGCCAGCATTGCCACAAAAACGCGGAAGATTTCTGGAACTTTAGGGACAAACTCTCACTCATAAAGGGGTGTCATCTTCAAGGGAGAGCAAATCTTTGTAACTGCGATGCTCTGAGCCGAAATGTTGACCAAGATTCACGCCAGCCACCTGGGCGTGGAGAAGTAGTTTCAGCGCGCACGCCAGCTGCTGTTCTCTACCCAGGATGGGCAGTGGACATCAAACGCACCGTAGCTGCTTGTGCTGTCTGCAACGAGAGTGGTCCATCCAACACCAAGGAGCCAAAACTACCTCATGCGTTACCATCATGCGTATGGCAGAGGGCGGTGGTGGACCTGTCTCTGTTGGGACAAAAATGACTATCTGGTAACCATAGATTACTACAGCCACTTCTTCGAGCTCGATGAGTTGCACCACAACAACCGCGGCTGTGGACAGAAAGCTGAAGGCTCACTTCGCAAGGTACAGCATCCCAGAGACTCTCATAAGTGACAACGGGCCCCAGTTCTCTTCAGATGATTTGCCCCACTTCACCTGAGACTGGGATATACAACATGTGATGACCAGTCCCTGCTATGCACAGTCTAATGGCCTGGCAGAAAAATATGTGCAAGTGGCAAAGAACATCCTGGACAAGGCCAAAGCGGGCAAAGGGTCCATGCTGCTCAGCATCCTTGAGTACCGTAACTTCCCCGTGGATGGCCTGGCATCCCCGGCACAGCTGCTGCAGTGTCAACAACTGCACTCTGTGCTGCCTGACACCCACCGCCAGCTACAGCCCCGAGTCATCAACCCATAGACTGTGTGGCTCGGTGCCGCCAGTGCCCGGCCAGCCAAAAAGAACTACTAGGACTGTGGCAATGGCCCCTACCCACCTTCCAGCCCGGAGATGAAGTGTTTGTGCAACTCACTCCTGGAGACCGCTGGCAGCTCGCCAGAATCACCGTGCACAGCAAAGCACCACAGTCATACCTGCTGAAGAGACAGACGACGGCAACAGCTACCGTCGCAACCAGCGTTTCATCAGAAAACAGCCGTGGCAGACTCAAACACTGCCGCGCACCTGTGGCCACAGCGACTGTGCCTTCAACCACTGCCACGACCTGGGCAATGCCGGACAGCCTGACCCTCTTGCCACCAGGCATGGGCGTCCAGTGAAGCAACCCCACTGTCTCAAGTACCAGCCTGGTTTCATGCAGGAAGCTTAACTTGTAAACTGGTGGCGAGTACAAAGTGACTGTTATTGCTTGTTGGGCATGAGTCAGTCTGCAGTGGTAGACTCAAGGGATTGTTATAGTTGTGGACTGTCACATGTCTATGCGTTAAGGGACTGTCACACTTGTATGCATTAAGGGACTGTCGCAGAAGCACATGAACAAGGATATGAATATGTCCACGTACTCCATGGGTTTTTTTTTTCTTTAAATATTTTTACTCATTTATGTGTGTGTGTGTGTGTGTGTGTGTGTGTGTGTGTGTGTGTGTGTGTTTTTCTTTTTTTTTTTTTTTTCTTTTTTTTTTTTTGGGGGGGGGGGGGGGGGGGGGGGGGGGGGGGGGGGGGGGGGGGCAGGGAAAGTGATTGGTAATGAAATATGCATGAAACAAATTGTCTGCTGTTGCCTCTAATGTATATGCATCCTTTCTGAGTCTAACTGAAATTACGTTTTTTTTTTTGTCTTCTTCATACATTGTGTGTATTGCTTTTTTATAAGTGTGTTATCGTGTGTCCAGTCGGTTAGGTTTTTTTTTAGAAGGGCGATGTAACATGTGTCTCTCTCACATACACACATGCGCAGGCGCGGGCGCGCGCGCGCACGCGCACACACACACACACACACACACACACACACACATGTAATGAGTTGTGAACACTATTCGCCAGTTCCCATGCCTTAGCACACTCTGACCCAAGCTACAATCATGTAATTTGCAGCTCAGTCATGTAGCCAAATGAGTGAGGGTTTTTTTTTTATCGGCTACATAACCTGATGTTTGTAAAGGAAAGGACGCAGATTAAAGATTTTGATAGAAGCCAGTGCATGCCTGGTCTCTATGTTCGGTATCATTTATATGTTGTAACTTTCTCACTGGGTACATCCACACAACCCACCAGAGGAGACACCGCATTGCTCTCTGCTCAGGGACCTTGGTGGAGTTGGCTGGTGCCCATTCTGATCCCCCTCTCTCTCTCTCTCTCTCTCTCTCTCTCTCTCTCTCTCTCTCTCTCACCAGTGGGCACTACCACAGTCCGTCCAACAACATTGACCATGAGGCAGTCAGGACAGAAAAATTCCACAAATATATTGCTTTGATGGGAATCCAACCCACGACCTCCCAGCTGAGTGTCTGTGGCATCACTTCACTGCTGCAGCTGTTAAAAAGAAATACTTTTAAATGTGTTTTCCAGCAAGAAGAACAGAAAAAGAAAAAGAAGTACACACACACATACATACACGCGCACGCGCACAGGCACGCACGCACATAAGCACGAACGCAGACACGCACGCATGCACAGATGTACGCACACACGCTCGCACGCGCGTACGCAAACACCCCACACACACCTACACACACACTACCCACACACACACACACACGCACGCACCCCCTCCAAACATACACACACACACACACACACACACACACACACACACACACACACACACACACACACACACACACACACATATCTGTTGCTGTAACTTTGACATGACGTAGCATTTGCATATGCCTATCGTCGTCTACGACAGCTCAGTGATATACATTCAGTGCACTGCGATGTAACAGGACTAACTTCGTTAAATAACCTTTAGATATTCAAAACATAACACAACTCACAGCTTGTCTGGGGAACTAATCAGACACAGAGATGGAGAGACAAGACAAACACACAATGCACGTGACATGTGGAAGGAGAGACAGATAGATCTGCACCAATCGTCAGACAATGGGACAGAAGTTACCAAGTTAAAAAAAAAAAAAATGAAAAATGAATAAATCAATTTAAAACGCTCACGCCGGACACCGTTTTTGAACCTACTCCTGGCTGTCGTCTGTTTTCTTTTTGAGCTGCCCCGTTCCCGACATCCTCCCCCCCCCCCCCCCCCCAAGCCCCCCCCCCCCCCCCCCCCCCCCCCCCCCCCCTCTTTCACCAGCCCAGCTTGTCAACATCAATTTCTGACAGTCACCTGCTGCAGGGGGAGGTAAGGTAAGGTAAGGTAAGGTAAGGTTGCTCATATCCCAGCCAACCGCCAAGAGCCCTATCAGGGGCTGTCACTGCGTTGAAAACAGCTCGCAAGCAGCTGGGGAGGATTGTTTTGTACGTTTTTGTTTTTCTTTCTTTCCCGCAAACGTCTGCATTAAACAAGCATTAATCTCCACTACGTCTGACGTGTTTGTATTTGGGCACCCACCTCCCCACCTCCCCCCCCCCCCCCCCCCCCCCCCCACAGACACACACACACAAACCTCTTGTTAATAAAACTACCCCCCCCTCCCCCCTCGCGCGCCATTCACCTCCCGCCTGCTCCCCCCCCCCCTCCCTTTTTTCTCTTTGTGTGTGTGTGTGTGTGTGTGTGTGTGTGTGTGTGTGTGTGTGTGTGTGTGTGTGTGTGTGCTTTGTTGCTTTTTGTTGCTTTTCTTTGCCGCTTTTGTCATATATCACCAGTTTTGTTACCTCATGGCGGCCATATTTAGTCAAACTTCATTTTGACGATTTTGTTTAGATCGAGGCACCATCCCTTTCTTTGGTTTATTCCTGATCGGTTCATTTGCCTCCTCTGTGTATGCCTTGCAGGGGAGATATGAAGCGTTTAAGAACAAACTTGAAGGGAGAGTGCTCGATGGGAGATATAGCGTTTATCATTACTGTCAATTTTTTTTCCCTCACCGAAATCATCAGTTTGGTCACCAAAATAATTTTTGTTTTCTTGAAAACAAGCTTCTTCACTCGGAACCATTGGTTTTTGTTGTTGTTGTTGTTGTTGCTTTTATCACCATAACCGTGACAAAACACCACACGTTTCGACTTCGTTGGTCTTTTTTAGACAACATAAACAACGTTCAGGACAATTAAGAAAAAGAAAGAAAGAAAGAAGAAAAGAAAGAAAGAACGAGCAATCACTTACGAAAGTTGCCAACACTCACTTTGCGCCCAATTTGAGGAGATAAGTGATTGCTCATTCTTCGTCTTGCCTGAAAAAAAAACCCAAAAGGTCATAATTATAAGGCTTTTAAGCTACATTCTATTCTCATTCTCTCTGTCTCTGTCTCTGTCTCTCTCTCTCTCTCTCTCTATCTCTCTCTCTCTCTTCTCCTTTTCTCTTCTCCTCTGCCTCTCCCTCTCTCTCTCTCCCTCGTCACCACTCAGACGACACGCTTAACATCACGTCGTCGTGAATTTTCATATTACATTCTATGTGCTTCACGGAATGGTTATTTTTTTACACAAATGATTCATTGAGTTCAGTACTTACACATCCAAAAGCGTAGTGGTTCTACTGGATGCACAAAGTGAAAATTTCAAGTTTAATTGTTTGTGATTTGTGTGTGCTTCCCTCCTCATCTCGCCTACACGGACCACGCAGCGCGCGCTAGCTAGCCAACAGCATGTAACACGCAGAAGGTAGGAAAGAGGCTGGCGCACAGCTGGAAATGCTTTGTACTGTGTAGCAGGCTGGCACGACTGCGCAGCCACATGGCGTGAAGAAAC
>JADBJO010004853.1:99806-117306 GCA_016801955.1 Conus betulinus
GTACACAGGCTCGCTATCATTTGATTCAAGAACAGCTGCATATGTTTCTATGATACAGATTGCTATCTGTTTATATTCTACGCGTAATCTCTCTCTCTCTCTCTCTCTCTCTCTCTCTCTCTCTCTCTCTCTCTCTCTCTCTCTCTCTCTCTCTCTCTCTCTCTCTCCTTTCCTATCCTTTCCTGTTGTATGTAACTCTAATATGTTTTCTATTGCAGGTTGATTTCATTTACAAATGACTTTACTGAAGACAGGAAAAACATTCGCACAATATATTATGTATAAGATATTTTAGCGAGGGAAGTAGCTCTATCACAGTGTAGAATGATGTTGAACACATTCATAGAAAAGAAGCAGCTGTTAATATCATAGAATTATATGGATTACAATTTATAGATGAAATTACTCGCATAACATAGAATGATGTATTGCACATTGAAGGAAACAAATCCAAATGATGTGGAAAATATGAAACATTCCATCACTTTAAGGAATCATAAACAACACAGTATTTGGATAAAACACTATACGCAACATATAAAGATACAGCTTACAATTAAATGACAGAAATAACTTTACGCAACATTATACAAATACAGAATCCTTTTATTGAAAAAATAAAAACAATCTGTACAACATAGAATTATGTATAAACATGTCGTCGCGTGTAACGACTACACAACATCGAATGATGTAGGACATTCTATTAAAGAAGACAACTCTACACATAGTAGAGTAATGCACAGCGCGTAAACGCGTAGTGCTTTGTCTTGTGATTCGTTTCTTCATGTTTGGTGGAGTTTTTACAAACGATTTAAGATTTGTCAAAGGAAAGCAGGTTACTCACGAACACATCAACTCTACAACACAGAATGGTGTGCAGCAGTGGATATAGTTAACAATTAAGACTTCAACCCGAAATGATGAGGGACAAGTGAGACGGGGATGGGGATGGGTGGATGGGGGTGGAGTGGTGGTTGGCAAACATTGCAACACCTATGTTGGTTGTGGACGTGTGACAGCTTCATGCAGCATGGCCAATGAAAACTAGTTTGACATACTGACGCTACGAAAGGACCTCCACTGGCAGCCAACAGAAACAACAGGTTTCAGTGACATATTCATGAGTAGTACTGCCACACGCAGAGATTTTCCATTACAACTAACCAACATTGCATCCAATCGAACGATAGGTTTCAAACAGTGACATATTCATGAGTAATACTGCCACGTAGAGATTTTCCATTACAACTAGCCAAGATTGCATCCAATAGAACGACAGGTTTCAAACAGTGACGTATACATGAGTGATACTGCCACGTAGAGATTTTCCCATGATAAATAGCCAGCATTTGCCCAGTCCGATCACACGGCCAGCCAGACGACGAAGAAGAGTCACCCCCCTACCACGCCAGGAGCGGAGCGCCACAGCTAAGACAAGTGGGTAAGTGACAACATCTGGAAAGTGAAGGTTGAAACAGAAAGGTGAAGGGAAGCCGAAACATATGTACAATTATCTGACAAGTGTCACTGTTTCTATTTTAGCCTGTATCATTTAGTTACAAAGTGAGCGACTGTAGGCGGAAATCTAAACAAAAAGTATAAAAAAAAAAAATAAATAAAAATATAAATAAAAATTTAAAAAAGCGTATTTAAGCGTGGAAAACGTGCACGTTACAAAGCTTTCAGAATGTTTGTTATTTAAAAAAAAAAAAAAAAAACTTGGACAAATAACTTGAACAAACGAATCACAAGACAAAACACGACGCGTTTCGACCTCCTAGGTCTTCTTCTTCAGGCAAGAGAGTCAACACTCTGGGCAAATTCAGTGATTGCTCGTTCTTGATTTTCGTGTTCCTAGTGTTGTCTATCTTGCCTGAAGAAGAGACCTTAAAGGTCGAAACGCGTCGTGTTTTGTCTTGTGATTCGTTTGTCTATGTTGCTTGGCAGAGTCATTACATCGATGTGTTAAGATTAGCCAGTATCAGCCTGGTCCATCCATACTGGACTACGGTTCAGAGGGGTGTGACAGTACACAACACTGTACATCAGAATAGGTTCCAGCAACAAGAAGCAGGCTATTGACGTGAAACTTAAAAATCAAGAGAGGTTTAAAAAGCCCCATTGAACTCATTTCTTTGACTTCATTCTCTCGGAACAGGAGGTATGAGAGGTCACCACCGACCGATTCAGTTCTGTTAGATTTGTGCTTCAAAAAAAAAAAAAAAAAAAAAAAAAAAAATCACCACTGACTGATTTTTTTTTAGCCTCCTCCATCATCCTGTCTTTACATTTTTTGTCTTTGTTTTTGTTTTTTTTTTTTTTTTTTTTTCGATTTTTTTCTGTCTTTCTTTTCTTTTTTTTTTTTTTCTTTTCGGAAATTCGGTTCTTTTTTGTAGGATCTCCATCCTCTTTTTCCCCCGACTTTATCATTTTTCTTCATCAAAGCCTCGCACAACAGCCATGCATTGTCTGTGTGTTTCATTACTGATGGACGTTTGCGTGCTGTTTTAGTGTTTTTTTTTTTTTTTTTTTTGAGTTTGATACAAGGCGTCTGGGTTTATTTATGTTTTAATGTTTGGTGTGCTGTCGCTTTCGCTCTGTTGCATTTACCACTCACACCGAAAGGAACCATTGAACAAAAAGGAGCATTGAGAGCGCCGACAGTATTTATAAAAAAAAAAAAAAAAAAAAAAAAAAAAAAAAAAAAAAAAAGCCGATACACAATGTGTGTGTGTGCGCGTCACAGAATAACAAGCTGTGTGGATGATTGCCAATGGCATGATCCCTTCCATCAGAAATATTCCTAACACCAACAAACACAGTGGGAGAGAGAAATAGTTGAAAAACCACGTTTTCGATCAGTATTGTTTTATTCGTGTGTTTATCCATAACAACATTTTTTATCTGAAATGTTCGTTACCTTTTCTGCAGAACTGTAACGTGCACGTTTTCCACTCTCAAATACGCTTGTTTTTCGTTTCTACCACGTGCGGCTGTATATACCGATGTTATGATATCGTAAACAGATATCCACCTGAAGAAGAAGGAAGAGGGGGGGGGGGGGGGGGGGGGGGGGGGGGGGGGGGGGGGGGGGGGGGGGGAAAAATGAAAAAAAAAACTAAGAGAAGGAGGAGGGGGAAAAACCATTGAGGAGGAGAAGGAGGAGAAGAACGAAAAGAAAAGAAGATGAAGGAAAAAGAAGAAGAGGAGGGGGAGGACGACAAGGAGAAGGAGGAGGCGATCAAGGAGAAGAAAGAGAAAGAGAAGAAAGGCAGCGTTAGGTAATCTGCAACAGCTTTCGCTGAAGGTTCCCAGCCACAAATGCCGAGCGGTAGGCTTTTATATCTGCTCTTCATTTTTAGCTGTAACGTGGATCTCTCACCGATTTGTTTCCAAAGGGAAACAACAAGAAGAGAGAGACAGTGTGTATGTGGGGTGGGGTGGGGGGGGGGGGTGGGGAGTTAAAGTGCGAACAGTTATTTTGACAGATTTTTTTCCAGTTATATTTTGTTTCATGCTTAACAGTCATCCACTTTGAGTTATGTGGCTCACAAGGAAATCATGTTGGGCATATATATATATATATATATATATATATATATATATATATAGAGAGAGAGAGAGAGAGAGAGAGAGAGAGAGAGAGAGAGAGAGAGAGAGAGAGACGGGCAGACAGACAGAGACAGAGACAGACAGAGATAGAAAAAGTAATGCTGTACAGAGAGAAAAATGTCAGGAATCACTGCGTATCAATAACCCCCCCCCCCCCCCCCCCCCCCCCCCCACCCCACCCCGACACCCCCCCCCCAACACACACACACACACACACACACACACACACACACACACACACACACACACACACACACACATCCCTACTCCTATCTTCCTGGTTACATCAGCAACTCATCACTGAAGTCGACCATCAATGAGTGTCCAATGATTCGAACAGACATCTACTTCGATTTAACTGTGCTCTTCCTTTTCAAGAAAGCTGGCCTTTGCGACTTAAGTACAAATGATGAACAAACATATTCAGAAGGCCAAAATTGTCAAAGGCTTCACGTTACATGCACAGTTTAACAGCCAATATCAAGCAGTCGTGTCATCGTCAGATTCTCTGACGCAGATTCAGTGCTTGTGTGTGTGTGTGTGTGTGTGTGTGTGTGTGTGTGCGTGTGCGCGCGCGCGCGCGCGCGCGGGTGCATGCATATATATATATATATATATATATATATATATATATATATATATATATATATATATATATATATAGAGAGAGAGAGAGAGAGAGAGAGAGAGAGAGAGAGAATTGAGGTAAAAAGACAAACAAGTAATGTAAACAAATATGATCCAATATTTCGAGCGACAGCTTTTTTTCAAGGACGGCAGACTATGTAACCACGTCAAAAGTGGAGTGACATAAGTTCGATGCCAAAAGAAAATTTGTGTCATGACAGCAATGTCATCACCAAGTGATGCATTGTGTAACACACCATCCTGTTTTTATTATTTTGTCACTTCCCACCCCCAGCAGTTTACTTACAGGCCACCCACTTCTCTCTCTCTCTCTCTCTCTCTCTCTCTCTCTCTCTCTCTCTCTCTCTCTCTCTCTCTCTCTCTCTCTCTCTCTCAGGTTTTCATTAAAACTCACACAACAGTGTTTGAGATTTTTGCATTTTGCATGGCGGACATTCTTTGTTTCGTAACATTCTACATTCTGCGCATTATTTCTGAAATAATAATATTTTTTTGTGATCAGTGTGTTTATTTCGAGCTTTTTTAGGCGATATCTTTCTTCAGATAACAAAAACGCTGTTTGTAATTCCATAATAACGGGAAGAAAGCCGTCGATCACCGGTGATCGAAATTCAAGGGAAAGAACTGAAGAGTTAAGGTAGTTGTACCAGAGGGAACAACTGAATCACTATTAAATGCAAGGAAACTCAAAACATGTAACTAATAATTAGTCATGTGTGTGTTCAGGCCTTGTGGATGCTTTGTAATTAATGAACCCGGAATCTCTCTCTCTCTCTCTCTCTCTCTCTCTATCTCTCTCTCTCTCTCTCTCTCTCTCTGTGTTTTGCGCGCGCGCGCGCGCGTGTGTGTGTGTGTGTGTGTGTGTGTGTGTGTGTTTTCTTCAGAACCCTCTATAATCTTTGATGAATGTCATCCATCGCGATCATGTAATATCAGCCAAGACGGACCTTGTGTGTTCTCCTGTTCAGGAAACCACGCCACGTACCATTCCTCTACCAAACACGTATACTAGTTCTGTACTTGTCAGTAACAAGCAAATTGGCATGATGGAACTAGTGTTGTTAGTAATAAACAAAATCACATGATGGAACCAGTGGCCATTTAGTTTATGTTGACATGGTATAGTTGCTATATAGACCAATAAAAGGTAGTTTGGCGGGGTCTTACTGAGTTATTTACATATTCTTTTTTTTTCTTGCCGTTTCAGGATCGATAGCAGTTCATGATGTCTAAACCGGGAGTCTTGTTGATCATCTGTCTGCTTCTGTTTCCCCTTACTGCTCTTCCGCTGGATGGAGGTGAGATGTTCAATTTGTTCATCTGTTTCTGTCTGTCTATCTGTCTGACTCGCAGATTACTTCTGGTTCTTTAGCCCTCCTTGTTTGTTTGTTTATTATTAGTTTCTTTTTGGTGGATGATTGTTCTGAATGTGTTGTTGGGCGAGGTGGAGGGGGAGTGTGGAGGGGGGCACGGTGAGGTGTTATCAGAAAACAAACTCTCAGACTCAAAGACTGAACAAAAGATAAGGCCACCAAACTGTGGATGGCAAAGGATACACTTGTTATGTGCACAAACTCAGTCAAGTGGTAAATGAATAAATGAATGAATAAATGGTGGTAGGTGAAGCAGTACATATGGTAATAAGACAGGACTGATTGCGGTCAATAAGTTAATATATGAGGGAATAAGAGATGGGTCGCTAATAAATGATTGTTGTCAACGAGGTTATATCTAAAGGATTTTAAAGACGGGTAGTCGATGAATGATTGTTGTGAATGAAGTAGTACAGGTGGGAATAAGTGACAGTTAGCTTATGTACGATGGTGGTGAAGGAGATAATCGCGAAAATGAGAGATGGTCAGGTAATGAACGACGGCGTTGAGTAAGGTAGCATATACGGTAATAAGAGACAGCTGGTTCATAAAAAAAAAAAAAGAAAGTGGTGTATGATGACCATGAATGAGGTAGTCTGTAAGAGAATAAGAGGTGGCCTGGTGAGATTGGGGTGAACGAAGTAATATAAATATCTATTTATTTATATATAGATAGAGACAGATAGATAGATAGATAGATAGATAGATATAGATAGATAGATAGATAGATAGATAGCAAGAAGAGACAGGTAGGTGATAGTGGTGAATGAGGTATGGTATATGGGATACTGTATGATGCAGAATTACAAAAAGAAAAAAAGACACTCTGCTAATGTATCATGTTTGTGAATGAGGTGGAATATATTGAAACAGTCAGTTAGTCCAAAAGCAAATGCTCGCTATCGCTAAAAAACAACAAAATTAGACTCAAAGCTGACCACTTTCTGAATTATTGAGAATTCTGAAAGTTGGTTGTGCAGATTCAACTCCCCTTCGCAGCTCTTTTGCGCGAAAGACTTTAATGAGCCGTGCAATAAATCATGAAAATGGTGACCCAAAACAACACATGCCATTCAGTTTCAAGGTGATGTTCTCGAAAATGAACGTCTTCTGAAATTTTCAGCCTCAAGAAGTAGAAAGCATAACAAATTTTTAAAAGACTGTGCATGCATATTAGTTGACGAAAAAGATGGAGAAGTGACATCTGGTGGGCAAAATATGTGATGTGAAATTGATGAGGTCTATCATTGTCACGTGACTATTGCCAGACACACACCATCCTCTACAACCCCTTTTCTCCTCCTCCCCCCCCCCCTCCCATCTCTCTCTCTCTCTCTCTCGCTCTCTCTCTCTCTCTCTCTTCTCTCCTCTCTCTCTCTCTCTCTCTCTCTCTCTCTCTCTCTCTCTCTCTCTCTCTCTCTCTCTCTCTCTCTCTCTCTCTCTCTCTCTCTCTTTTTCCCTTTTTGTCTTACAAACAGCAATCAAGATTACCAATCTACGTCAACTTCCCGTCTCTGCCTCTGACCCCTCTCCCCCCCCCCCCCCCCCCCCCCCCCTCAATTACGCTCCCCGCAGTCTGTCACATTTCCCCTTGATACTACCCAGCGCCCTCCTCACTTGCCCCATGCAAATTTACTTCATCTTCGTCATAGTACCTATGTCAGTTGACAAGAGTGACCACCAAACATTTTTTTTTAGTCTACTTTTCTAGGCACTTTACGAAGCGTTTCCGTTAGCTGAGGAGTGACAGCAGTGACGAAGGGAGCGTATATGGGAATAAGAGATAGTCAGCTGATATGTGATGGTGGTGAACGAATGGTTTGCATGGGAATGAGAGGCTACCAGCTGATGTTGGAGTGTGTCTTTTGCTGTCTCTACGTCCCCATAACCACACACATTAATGACAATGCTAAGTGAAGTATCTTCGTAAATGATTTTGCAGATCAACCAGCAGACCGACCTGCAGAACGTATGCAGGATGAAATTTCATCTGAACAGCATCCCATGTTTGATCCCGTCAAACGGTAAATTTGTCTTTTACTTTCTCTAACATCTCTCTCTCTCTCTCTCTCTCTCTCTCTCTCTCTCTCTCTCTCTCTCTCTCTCTCTCTCTCTCTCTCTCAATATTGCTATACCAAAAGGATACGTTACCGATGTGGGACATTTTTAAACAGTTAGAGTTTATGAAGACTGATTTGCAAGTCATTGTCTGGTAGCACAGACTTCAAACTTGGATCTTGCCACTGTGTGATCTGATTCTAGTACCAGTTCATGTCCTTCACTTCAGTCAACCTCCTGGACTGTCGAGGAACAAGGGTTTGATTCGTTGTAGTAACAGTTGAAGACTGTTTCAAGTCTATTACTTTTACACACTCTCGTTTACTCTTGAATCTTAAATTTACAAAACTCTTTAAAAATGTATGTAATACTTTCGCCAAACAACATGGAAAAAACGAATCACCAGACTAAACACACCGTGTTTCGACCTCTTAAGTCTTCTTCAGGCAAGATGAACAACACTCAGGACAACCAAAATGAAGATAAGTGACAAGATATGTGATTGCTCGTTCTTCATTTTCGTTGTCCTGAGTGTTGTGTATTTTGTTCTGGGTTTTGTTTATCTTGCCAGAAGAAGACCTAAGAGGTCAAAACGCATCGTGTTATGTCTTGTGATTTTTTTTTTTCTATGTTGGTTGGCGGAGTTATTACCTATACTTTTTTTGTTTTAAAGATTTGTTTAGATTTCCGCCTGCAGTCGCCTCACTTTGCAACTGACTTAAATCAAAAGTCGTCCATGACTGCTGCTATTGTATTCACAATGGAGAAACTTGGCTGTCGTTACTTCCTAAGGGGATTTTCTTGAAAAACATATTTTTGGCCTTGTCTTCTCTGCAACTGGTTGTCCCCTGGTAGAAATGATGATTCTGTTCGGCGCCAGTCGTTGGGTAGTCAGTCCAGTCGACCGGCAGTGTTTCCATCGTCAGTCGTTGTGCTCTCTACCTTTGTGGCTTGGTGAGTTTTTGTGCTGTCCAACCGTGGACAGATGATATCACGCTGAGGTGGGCAGACAACTCACAGTTGCGCAAGGCAGCAGGAAGGCCAGTCTCCTGACTGCACGAACGATCCTACTACTACTACCACTGCTACTTCCGCTTCTGCTATTGCTACTGCTACTACTATTTACTATAGCTGCTGCTGCTACTGCTACTGCTACTACTATCACCATTGTCATATTAGTGTTATTTCATCATTAGTGATAATATAAGTAGTAGCACTAGTAGTAACAGCAGTGGTAGTAGTAACAGTAGTGATAGTAACGTAGTAAAATTATTGTTGTTAAAACCACTCTTCTTCTTCTTCTTCTACTTCTTCTTCTTGTTTCTGTTATTATTATCATTATTACTGGTATTATTATCATTATCATTATTATCATTAGTGTTAATATTTTTACCATAAGCATTATTATTAGCATTATTTTTTTCAATATTTGTACTTTATTGTGAATACATCCCGTTTCTGTTTTCTAAATTGTGCATAATTCTACGCCTTTGTATATTTCTTAGATATCATGTAGCGAACTTTCCCATTTGCTATGTCTTTATAGTTATTGCTATTGTTTTCTACTTCATTTCTTCATCAATATTACGTCATTTGTCATAATGAGTATCATCATAGTAATCATGGATCTTAAAAAAAAAAATGCTAACGTTCTTTTCCAATTTTCATTATATCATTATTATCATTATCATAAAGATGATGATGATGATGATGATGATGATGATGATAATGATGATCCTGCTCTATCTCTCCCCCTCCTACTCCTCCTTATTCTCCTGAATTATAGTTATTGTCATCACCATCACCACCTCCTCCACCACCACCACCATCACCATCATTATCATCATCATCATCATCATCATCATCATCATCATCATCATCATCATCTCCACTCCAACCTCTTTCCTCTTCTCTTCAGTTGAATTCCGTAGTTTTAGTTTGTCACCTGAGCCAAATATTGTACTTACATTGAAGGTATCATCATCATCATCATCATCATCATCATCATCATCATCATCATCATCGTAACCACCAGCATCACCATCATCATCATCATCATCTGTATCTTCACCCCTCCAAACTCTTCCCTCTTCTCTTCTGTTGAATTCTGTAGTTTCAGTTTTTCACCCAAGCCAAATTTCGCACTTAGGTTGAAGGTATCATCATCATCATCATCATCATCATCATCATCATCATCTGTATCTTCTCTATTCCAATCGTTTCCCTCTTCTCTTCAGTTGGATTCCATAGTTTTTAGTTTTTCACCTGAGCCAGATTTTGCTTTTAAATTGAAGAGAGAAGTGACTGTTTCTTCCTGTCCTGTTTACCTTTTTTTCAATTTTATGTCATTCTTCCTTTCGTTCTTCCTTCTTTCCTTCCGTTATTTTTTTTTTTCTTTCTTTCTTTCTTTCTTTCTTTTTCTTTCTGTCTCGTCTTCGTGCCCCTTCAGTGGCATTGCCCCCACGTCTCTCTCATCCCAGCTCACCGTCCACAGCTACAACCTGGCTGGTTTTTTCCCACCAAAGCCCCAGCACTGGCAATCCACAGGGAGCAGGCAGTGTCCAGTGGCCTTAAAGCAACTCACCAGAGGAGACACTGCACTGCTGCTGAGTCACTTCGGTGACGTTCAGTGGTGCATGCTCTGAGCCAACATACAAGGGACACAACATACTAGCCCAATACTGATGGCGAAATTGTTAAAAGTAACGGAGCCAGCGCGAATGAGATCTCCATCCAGGGGGCATAACCACGACCGTCCATCGACAGTCACCATAAAGATGCCGATGCCGATGCCAACAGAGCCTAAGGCCATAGACTTGAAGAGGACATCGAAACTGAGGTCACCGTGAGAGCACAGCATGAAGGGCTACAAAAATTGAGACTTAAAAAAAAATTGCTCAATAATGATGAAAAGGATCAAGATGATGCTATCAATTTGTATTATGTTCTGAGACTTCATTACAGGGATTGCACTCTATCCATTTTGTACCAAATTTAAGATAATATATGATTGGTCATTCCTCGTTTTCATTGCCCTGAATGCTGTTGATCTTGCCTGAAGAAGACCAAAGAGGTCGAAACGAGTCGCATTTTATCTTAAAGTTTGTTTGTCGCTTTTGCTTATCGGAATAATGATAATTTTTCTTTTTAGATAGTTTTCAGTGTCCGCCTGTTGTCACCCCATTTTAAAACTATTTCTTACTGGTTAAAGCCAGGTTTTCATGAAATTAAGCGTACGTAAGCGTGCGTAAGTACAGCCCTGTTATGTGATCTCAGACTAGAATGCAAATCCATAGCATCACCTCCATCATCCTCATTCTCGTCGATCTTTGCCAAGCTGTAATCCAGTTCTTATTGCTGTTTTTGCCTAACAGTGTGTCTGTTTCTCTCTTTCCCTTAGACATCTGCTTGTCCTGGGCAGTACATCCATTTGAGTTTTCCAACAGAAGGTTGCCCTTTACTTCATGCCCCAGGGCTACCCATTCCACTCTCCACCTTTTGAAGCAGGTTAATGACGTCAGTCAGAGTCGTGGCTTTCTGAGTTCTAACCTGGTCTGTGGATGAGAGTCAGTGAAGCGTTTGCGTCACTGCTTCTACCTCCATTGTTAGACTTGAAGTTAAATTGTATGCACCATTGTCTCCTGGGTTGTTTGGTCAGTTGTTTCACTGTGTATCTCTTGCCCTGCATACCTTCGGTAATTTAACCGTCAGAGTAAATAATGGTGTGTTTCCTTTTGACGAGGTTTTTTTTTTCACCTGCATCTGAATATCTGTATTGACTTTGTCTTTTGGACATCATATACAGTGTTTTCCAAGGTCTGATGTGACAACAATTTTGTAGATGCATTTGAAGTGGCCAGGATACTGTTCTCATTTTTTGGTTTCTTTTCAATTCTCTGAAAACAGCACACAAGCTGTTTTGTTCTCTTCTGCCCGTCCCATCTAAGATTGTTCACGTCTAGACGAGTGTCTTTCGTTTACTTTGACTGCTTCATGTAGTGGTTTTTCGCAATTTTCAAGTGCTCTAAAAATATATCTTCGCATATTCTAGCTTGTGTCTGAACTCCATTGAAGGAAGGTAAAGCAGGTGACGCATAGTTTCAACTGATGTGTCCCGAGATCAGTCTTGCAGCTTCATTTTGAGTTCTTCTCTGATTTGAGGAGATGGCTTTGGGACAGTGTTTTTAAGCCTTAATTCATAGTTAATCACACTGAATACACCTGCATGATACAGTGTCATGAACCAGGTATGATTGACAGTGATCTGAACATCTAATTTCATGTAAGAAAACCCCACATATGGACAATATCACTTTATCTTTTCTGACACACCCCTCCTCCATTCCGCTCAACCTCTTCTCTCTCTCACCTTGATAAGCAACATATATCCAGCTTCATCAGAACAATTCACATTGTAATCATCGGGACTGATTGTCTTGTCTCACTCTATTAACAGGTGCTGCAAGCAGAGCTGCACAACATGCATGCCGTGCTGCTGGCGTTGAACACAATAACGAGTTGATGACCAGCTTAATTATCGCAGCCACGTCAAGTGTCTAATGAATAAATAAAACATTGCAGTCTTTTGGACCTGCTTTTGCATTATGTTCTAACGATCAATGACCAATTGTTCTGATCCAGATTTTCATCCCCTCCTCGATTTCTGTCCAACGCTAGATGGGTTAATCTCGACATATCTGATTTTCTATCAATGCCTTGCTTTTTCGTCTGTCATATCAGTCTAGTTTTTATTTAATGTATCATCACTGTCTCCACACACACACACACACACACACACACACACACACACACACACGCACGCACGCACGCACGCACGCACGCACGCACGCACACACACACACACACACACACACACACACACACACACACACACACACACACACACACGCACATGCACACACACACACACACACACGCACACACACTCGTCTAATATAGCGATTAGTGGAAAGACGTTAGATGAATCACACACACACACACACACACACACACACACACACACACACACACACACACACACACACACACGGAACTATTAACGTTATTCATTTATGTATTTATTTATGTGTTTTATTTATTCATTTATTTATTTATTTATTTTTTTATTCATTTGTTTTAGAATAGTTTCAGGCAGTCTTTTTGGATTTATTTGAACTATTTTTTTTGTATATGAGCGCTTCGTTCTCTAAAACACTGCTGAAAATAAAAGAAACACTGACGTAGAAAAGCTGCCATCCTTTGTTTTTCTATGTGTATGGGGAGAGGGGGGTGCATGTGAAGAGAGAGAGAGAGAGAGGAGAGAGAGAGGAGAGGAGAGAGAGAGAGAGAGAGAGAGAGAGAGAGAGAGAGAGAGAGAGAGAGAGAGTTTATTTAATGATGGTAAGAAATAAGCATGAGTGACGCAGCTTTACATTCACGCCTCTGTGCAAACGATGAAAAAGATGTATGCCAAATATGAACAAAGCATGCAAACGTATCCAGTCCTCTCCACCCACCCACCCCTCTCATCCCTTCACCCTCATTCCTCTGTGAACCCCTTGCTCCCTCTCCCTTCTTTCTTCATTCTTTTTTTGTCAGTTTGGCCCTGCTTCACCCCCCCCCCCCTTTTCATCCAGAGAGAGAGAGAGAGAGAGAGAGAGAGAGAGAGAGAGAGAGAGAGAGAGAGAGAGAGAGAGAGATGAACATCAATATACTTCCTCCTCTCCCTCCCATACTGCACATAACCGTTTGCTCACTAATCGAGGTAAGGTAACGTTCCTCACAGCCCAGTCGACCGCAAAGGGTCATATCAGGCATGTCACTGCGTTGATGTCAACTCACTAGTGATTGGGAAGGGGAAAAAAAACCTGCTTTCCACAAACCTTTAAACTACACCTTGTAAACACACACCAGAATTTGTAAAGATTTTCTTCTGTAAAATCTCATATAAGATCACAATGTCAATCTCCCCTAAAAATTCAAACATCACATGTGGTGGGACATTTCTGAACAGCGTTTTCATGGAGTCTGCTGTAAAATGCTCATGTCTCACAGCATGCAAGTCACAACATTCTAGAAAAAAATATATTTCACTGTGAGTGGTACTTACCATGCACCACGGAGCTTGTTCAAATTTTACAACCTACGTCAAAACAAAAAGTCAAAGCGAAGCTACAGATGCACTGGCATTACTCTATACCTTGCTCTTGTTGAAGACTGGTATACACAATGATGCTCTTTGAAGTTTCTGAATGGAGAATGGCTACCTCGAACTTTTCTTTCAGAAATGTTGGGAAATTACGGAAGAATGGAAAGCATGTTTTCATTATATTAAAAACAAACAAACAAACGGGCAATACAGCTCTAGCACAAATCGGAATTCCTTCCTCAGCTGAATGCCAGAATAGGTAAAATTCAGGTCGCTGAGTTTGCAGACAATTAATATTATTTGTTAAAATGGTAATTAGCAAACATCAAAATGGACACAGCCATGGACAAGACTAAACAGACAAAGCCATGATTTTGTTTTATTGTAAATGAAACTGAATTACACACACACACACACACACACACACACACACACACACACACACACACACACACACACACACACACACACACACACAAATTCCTCCTCCACGCACGCACGCACGCACCCACGCACGCGCGCGCACACACACACACACACACACACACACACACACACACACACACACACACACACACACACACACACACACACACACACACACACACACTGCCATTATTGTCAGAGTAACTTGGAAGTTGTACTGATATTTTAAAAAACAGAACAACGAAATGAAAACAATTGATAATAAACACAACCGCAGATGTATGAACATTTATGTACAATATTTAGTTGAAGAACAAGATGTTTCAATATTTTGGCTATATATAGTGCTGTTCTTTTCCAGGTCAGTTCCCCTCCCCCTCCTAGAACTGACCTCCTGGACAAAGACGAGTAAAACCCCATGACATTTCCTTACTTTGTATTAAACATTCTTTCCCATGACTTTCCACTATTTCAGTGACCAGAAAAAAAAATATGTTCAGCAATTTCCTAATTTTTGCAGTTTTTGCTGACCAGTAAGAACTGAGAACGAGTCACATAATGTACACCTGGATTACAGACTGAACAGTAAGCCAGTCCGGTGAGCTACAACAGAGAGAAGAATGCCAGAAAAGCCAGTAGCTTGAAGGAAACTGGCATCAAAGCCAAGATTTGACCAGCCGTCACACAATGCAACACAGCCAAGAGAAAAATAACACATGACAAGAAGTATGATACTATAAGGAAGTGCACCAATCAGCTTAAATAGTAAACTCTGCATAGTCAGCATCTGATAATTGAAAATAATCTGTCACAAACATTTGTGTCAATCCTTACATTCCCCAAGCATTCCAATCATAATTTGTATCGCATAAATCTGTCTCAACCTTTATTATTTCACTTTATCCATCCAGTCTGACATCACAGACATGCCAGCAAAATCTGAACTGTTATGTTGCTATGGTAGAAAGTAGCAAATGAACAAGATGAAGAAGTGGAAATGCAGACACTTTTTAAAACATTTATATCCCACCCCAGCATATCTTACACATGGCAAACCAGCTTCTTGTTCAAAAACCTTAACCACCAATTACAAGCTACCACCTTATCTGTGGTCTTTAAAGGGAAGTAACAGATCCTGGCCAGGGAGGTAGTTCCCCTTCACTATGATGGGAATCTGTCCAACACTGTCTGTCAAGAGAATCTTCTTTCACTGTGCCGTCCGTCCATCCCAACTGTACCACCACCTCCCCATGGTAACTGCTGCTGCATTCATTCACAGTACTGCTACTAACAACTCTTTCCTGCACTCTTACACACAGATAGCCACTTGTGGACTGCTAGCGCTGAAACTGCACTAACATGAAGCTGGGTATGGCTGTGTACGAGAAACTAGAACAGGCAGCATTGGAATATGCCACTGTAAGGACACCGAGGATGAGACAGAAATCCCCATCCCCACCCACCCCCATTGCCCACGCTCCAGCCTATCTTATGTGTGGTAATAATAATAATGATAATGGTCACATATGGGAATCTGTGTGTGTGTGTGTGTGTGTGTGTGTGTGTGTGTGTGTGTGTGTGTGTGTACAGAGAGAGAGAGAGAGAGAGAGAGAGAGAGAGAGAGAGAGAGAGAGAGAGAGAGAGAGAGAATTATAAACATGTCTTAGATTGTAGAAATAGGGCGTGCTCTGTTAGTTGCTGGAATGGTGCTTGGTACTTATCCTTGGAATTTATTAGGTTATATATATATATATATATATATATATATATATATATATATATATATATATATATATATATATATATATATATATATGTGTGTGTGTGTGTGTGTGTGTGTGTGTGTGTGTGTGTGTGTGTGTGTGTGTGTGTGTGTGTGTGTGTGTGTGTGTGTGTGTGATTTTTTAAAAAAAGCACACTACACACACACACACACACACACACACACACACACACACACACACACATGTACATACACCCAAGCATACCTATATGTAGAGGGGAGAGGGGAGACACAAGCCCCTTAGTATACTTGTACACAGAGGGGTGGTGTGGGGGAACATAATGTGGACAAAGGAAAGGAGTGGTCAGTGGGAAATAAAAAAAAGGTGGGTGGGGGGGGGGGGGGGGGCGCTGCAAGTTGATGTCGTGTGAGTGGGTGTGTGATTTTGTGGAATATAGTGGGTTGCTGTTGAGGTGGTGGTAAGCAGGTGTAATCATGTAGTTGTGTTAGGATGCTGGTGATATGGGGGTAAAGGGAAAGAGTGGGGGTGTTAGAGGTGAAGGGGGTTGAGGTGGGAGGGTCAACTACTTGGCCTACCCTTCTGATAGGGATTTTGGGGGGGGGGAAGGGGTAATATTGTGTGTGAGTGGGGGGGGGGGGGGGGGTAGGTACAGTATAGATTAAAGGGTAGGCAGTTGATAGGTATAGGGCATGGGGTGTGGTGGAAAGCGAAAAAGTGAAGGAGGGCGGCTGTAAATTTAGTATAAAGTAGGAAGCGGGGTTTTGGGGGTGATGTGTTTGTGTGTGTGTGTGTGTGTGTGTGTGTGTGTGTGTGTGTGTGTGTGTGTGTGTGTGTAGATAAACAAAATAAAATGAAATAAATTAATTGAAGTAAAAGAAATGAAACACATTGATAATATAATAAGAATATATATATATATATATATATATATATATATATATATATATATATATATATATATATATATATATATATATCGATATATAAAGATTAAGAGATGGATGGAGGGTGGCTGAAACGTCTGTATGAAGTGCGCAAACGGGATATGGTGGGTGTTGTGTGTATGTGTGTGTGTGTGTGTGTGTGTGTGTGTGTGTGTGTGTGTGTGTGTGTGTGTGTGTGTGTGTGTGTGTGTGTGTGTGTGTTGGTGAAAGATACTGCCAGCTGGTGTTGGAGTGGTGGGTATGTGTGTTAGGTTATTGTTGATATTGATGTCTTGGCGGTGTAGTGCTTCCAGTTTGGCAATGAGATGGGATCCTTGAGTTGTGCATTCAAAGCTGTCACTCTGTGACTGCCAGAATGCCAAGACTTTGACATGGTTGATGCTGTGTTGGGTGTGGTTGAAATGTAGGGCGACGGGTTTGGGTTGGTGGTTGCAGATATCAGCCAGGTGTTCAGAGATGCGTGTCTCAAGTTTCTGTGATGTTTCACCTATGTAGATCTTGCCGCACAGCTGGTAGTGATGGCATATATAAAGTTGCGGCTCT
>JADBJO010004853.1:126922-129422 GCA_016801955.1 Conus betulinus
TTTGCGTATGTATATGTATGCATATGTGTGTGTGTGTGTGTGTGTGTTGTGTGTGTGTGTGTGTGTGTGTGTGAATGTGCCTGTGTACATATGTACCTGTTGTGTGTGTGGTGTGGGGGGGGGGTGTACATGTGTATGTGTGTGCATGTATCATGTATGCGTGTGTGTGTGTGAGACGTTGATTTCATCTACGACAACCATCTCCATCAATCAGTCATTGATCATTGCCCCCCCCCCCCTCCCCCCCCCCCCCAGTTTTTTTTTTAAACTCAAGTGGCATTATCATGCCAATGTTTATCATGCTATTTCACTTATGGCAATGATCAACTCGTATGCTACGCGATTACATGAGACAGTACAGATTTTACAAAAAGATTATTGATTCGTGCGTTACACTATAGGTTACTCGTGTGACACAAGGGAGCGTATTGACTGAACGTGGCCCAGAGTTTGAGTGAAATTTTTAACACTGTTCACGCGATTTGAATGATAAACAGGCGTTGACCTGTATCGGTGCGCACTCTGAGAATGGAACAGACGATTTAGATGAAGAAGAGGCGGACTGTGCCCATTAATAAAGGCAGAGGCCTAACACATACAGAAGTATGTGAATTGTAGTTGAATGACCGGTACTCAAGCCGTAAGTATCTAATTTTATATTGTGAGAATCTGGATGATTCTCCATTTGTTTTCGGCAGTTTATTGTCGAAACCGAAACTATGTTTGAAAAATTTGAAGAGTTCAAAAATGTTAAAAGTGTAATATGACTGCTAACTGGCTGGCAGTGTTTTGAACTCGTGTTTATCCGGTTTGTTATAGCTGGGCCGACTCCCCGTGCAGTAGAGGAAAAAGAGACTGGAGATCGGGCACTAAGGTGGATGGCCGGGGGCTGCGCGCGTTCCCGGCCAAGCTCCGATCCGCGGGAAGATCCAGGTGTTGGGCAAGAGTTTGTCGCCGACCAGTAGTTGTGATGTGTATGGGATCCCCGCACAGAGGAAGCCAGTTTCCGGACACCACAGAGAGTGTGTGTGGATACTTGGCAGTGAGTAAACCTGCAATAGTGACTTTCAAAGAAGCTGAATGGTTGCATCAGCTGAAAGAATCACAGAATATGAAAATATATAAGCTTTGATTGATGCCAGAGTAAAGAACCCCCATGGGATTTTAAAAGATTAAGGAGGGGAATAATCAAAATTGACCTTTGTTTGCGCCTGATGTGTATGGAGTGGATGCAGTTGTGTGCGGAGGAAAGACGTCAGTTCGTGTGTGTGTATGTGCGTGCATGCATGGATATCGTACGTCTAACAACTGCCTACCCTTTAATCTATACTGTACCCCCCCCCCCCCCCCACACACACACACACAATATTCCCCCTTCCCCATTATTTCACTTATGACAATGTTCACCACCCTATAGTACTGTAGATCTCATCTCAGTGATCAACATTCATCAGTCATTGATCATTTGCTTTATTCCCCCACTGGCATCATCATACTTGTCAATACACTATCCTACTCCTTTTACAATGACTATCATCCTACACCACTGTGGATCATACCTACACCCTGACCATAATCATCATCCACCCATCTTTGAACACCTCCCCCATTCCCCAACCGGCATTTTACACCAATGCCACAACATTATCCCACTTACACAACATTATTATCATCATCCTACAGTATTGTTTTCTCAAACGATCCATGATCATCACCCATCAGTCATCTACCCCAACCCCTCTCCATCCTCTTTCTCAAAATGCAATATTATACTAATGCCACTTTATCATTCCACCTACCACAAAGACCATCATCCTACAGTACTACTGATCTCACCCATGCCAATGAGCATCACCCCAGGTCATTAATATTTTCTTTTATCCCCCCGAACTTGCACCATTGCACCATCACCACTACATTTTTCCATGGAGAGTGTCACGGGTTGAGAGGACCGTGGCGTGTTTTGACTTTTGTTTCCCCCTCTTCCCTTCCCTCCTTTTCTTGGTGGCGGCACAGTGAGTGTCCCGCATTCCAAGCGGCGCACGTGCTGCCAGGTACCAGCGTCAGCGATGACGCTACCCTGTTGACGTCGGCCTTGGCAGACCCGTCTTCCAGCTAGAGGCGTCACCGTTTCTCCCCCCCCCCCCCCCCCCCCCCCCCCCCCCCCCCCCCCCCCCCCCCCCCTCTCCGGAGCCTTCGTCACGGCCATCGGCGTGGAGGACAGTCCGTGAGGTCGAGGTTGCCGTGGCCACCAGAACTCCTTATTTCACCAACTGTTGAGGTAAGCGTTAAGAAGGCGTCGCAGTAGCCGATACCGACGCGTCTATGACCATTCATGTAAATAGTGGGAAGACATTAATTCATTAGATTCCAGCTGGTTTTTTGCGTGGGAATGATCATTTCCTTTCGATGTTATAGTATTGCGTGCGTAGTGTTTTTTTCTTTAGGTGCAGGCAGAAAGGGTATTTTCTGAAATCTTAAGTGCATGGCACCGTTGTAA
>JADBJO010004853.1:131922-134422 GCA_016801955.1 Conus betulinus
GAGACTAAAGACTGGAAGAAACTGGATGCAAAAAGTGTCCAAAGACTCGATGCACTGATAGGGAAAAGTACCCTGGAACACAAACTAGCCACATATGGGGACATTGTGTATGCCACATGTAGAGACGCCTATGGAGCAAAACTACTTAAAGGGGAAACACCTCCAAAGAAATCCAGACGCCAAGAAGAGATGGACAAGATCAGGGTCCAAAAGAAAAACCTCAAGAAACAAATGAAGAACGCACTGCCAGCTGAAAAACTAGGCTTGGAAAAAACTCTGGGGAGACCTGAAAGCAAACCACAGCGCCCTCAGAAAAGCGGAACCTGCGAGGAAGAGGAAGAGAAAAAAAAAGAAGACACAAGAGCGCTTCTTCAGAGACCCCTTTCAATTTGCCAGAACTCTGTTTGAGCAGCCAAAATCTGGGACCCTAAGTGTGGACAAAGAAGTTCGTGAGCAGCATCTGAGGAAAACATACTCTAACTCACAGAGCAAAGCACCACTCGATATTCAAGGTCTGGTGTGGCCAACCAACCCTGAGGAACAGTTCAATGACAAGCCTCCAACCTTGGCGGAAGTCAAGAAGGTGGTCGACAAAGCCAGAGCCAAATCATCACCAGGGCCAAACGGAATACCTTACCAGCTGTACAAGAAATGTCCAAGGTGCTGGAGTGGCTCCACAGGCTACTGTGATCAGCTTGGAGAAACCAGATCAGCGGCCAGTGGATGACGGCAGATGGTGTGTACATCCCGAAAGAGCAAAACGCAAGTGACATTAGCCAGTTCAGGCCAATATCACTACTGAACGTCGAAGGGAAAAATCTTCTTCTCTGTCTTGGCAGCAAGGCTGACCAAACACCTCATGGAAACAAGTACTAGGATGTGTCAGTCCAGAAAGGTGACATCCCATGCGTGGCTGGCTGTGTAGAACACGCCACAAACGCAATCCAAAGAGGAAAAACATAAAAGAGAGACCTGGACGTAGTGTGGCTTGATCTGGCAAACGCATATGGATCTGTATCCCAAGAGATGATACAGCTGGCTCTTGAGATGTACCATTTACTAAAGAACATCCGCGACATGCTCAAGAAGTACTCCATTGGCTTCCCAATGCGCTTCTCTACCAAGGAGTACACAACAGATTGGATCAACTTGGAAGTGGGCATTACAATGGGCTATGCAATTTCCCCAATACTGTTCGTATTGGCAATGGAAGTCATCTTGAAAGCAGCAACAAGCAGCGCAAGACAAAACAGACTTGGTGATGGATGCAAGATGCCCCCTCTCAAGGCCTTCATGGATGACACTACAGTGATTTCATCCAGAGAAGACGAGACACGTCATGTGCTGGAGAGGCTGGGTGACATAGTTGCCTCATCCAGAATGAAGTTCAAGCCAAAGAATCACGGAGTCTCTCACTGAGGAAAGGAAAGGTGGCCGAATCTGTTGTCTTCAGTGTTTCCAACCAGGCCATTCCAACAGCTGCAGAAGAGCCAGTCAAGAGCCTTGGAAGATGGTATGACGATACGCTGAAAGACACACAAAGAGCAAAAGAAACCAAACAGATGTCAGATAAAGGCTTGGAGACCATTGACCAGAGGTTAGAGGGAAAATGGTGGGCAGAATTTTCAGTGACAAATAAATTTTGGTGTAGGGTGGGGATAGGGTGGAGCGTAGACAGTGGGGTGTGGGGATGGGGATTGCTGTCTCATCCTCGTTGTCCTCAAAGTGGCATACTCCGATGCTGCCTATTCTAGTTTCTCGTACACAGCCATACCCACCTTCATGTTAGTGCAGTTTCAGCGCTAGCAGTCCACAAGCAGCTATCTGTTAAGAGTGCCGGAAAGAGTTTTTGTGTCAGTGCTGTGAGCGACACAGCAGTTACCAAGGGGAGG
Source organism: Conus betulinus (assembly GCA_016801955.1). Taxonomy (NCBI): domain Eukaryota; kingdom Metazoa; phylum Mollusca; class Gastropoda; order Neogastropoda; family Conidae; genus Conus; species Conus betulinus. The sequence continues at coordinate 133,815 of JADBJO010004853.1, forward strand.
TACAGTTGGGATGGACGGATGGCACTGTGAAAGAAGGCTCTCTTGACGGACAATGTTGGACAGATTCCCATCATGGTAAGGGGAGTTACCTTCCTGGCCAAGATCTGTTAATTTCCTTTAAAGAACACAGATAAGTTGGTAACTTGAAATTGGTGGCAAAAGTTTTGCAACAAGAAGCTGGTTTGCCATGTCATGTGTAAGACATGCTGGGGTCGGATACAAATGTTTAAATAAGTGTCTGCATTTGCTCCTCTATAGCAACATAACAGTTCGGATCTTGCTGACGTGAAATAATAAAGGTTAAGGCAGATTTATGCGATACAAATTATGATGGGAATGCTTGGGGCATGTAAAGACTGACGCAGATATTTGGGACAGATTATTTTTAAATTATCAGATGCTGACTATGCAGATTTTACAAATTTAAGCTGATTGGCACACTTCCTTATAGCATCATACTTCTTGGCATTTTTTTTCTCTTGGTTGTGTTCCTTCAGGCTACTGGCTTTTCTGGCATTCTTCTCTCTGTTGTAGCTCACCGGACTGGCATACTGTTCGGTCTGTAATCCCAGGTATACATTATGTGACTCGTTTTCAGTTCATACTGG
>JADBJO010004853.1:136922-149821 GCA_016801955.1 Conus betulinus
TCGCTATATTAGACTTGTGTGTGTGTGTGTGTGTGTGTGTGTGTGTGTGTGTGTGCGTGCGTGCGTGCGTGCGTGCGTGCGTGCGTGCGTGCGTACGTGCGTGCGTGCGTGCGTGTGTGTGTGTGTGTGGAGACAGTGATGATACATTAAATAAAAACTAGACTGATATGACAGACGAAAAAGCAAGGCATTGATAGAAAATCAGATATGTCGAGATTAACCCATCTAGCGTTGGACAGAAATCGAGGAGGTGATGAAAATCTGGATCAGAAACAATTTGGTGATTTATCATTAGACCATAATGCAAAAGCAAGTCTAAAAGACTGCAATGTTTTATTTATTCATTAGACACTTGACGTGGCCGCGATAATTAAGCTGGTCATCAACGCGTCATTGTGTTCAAGGCTAGCAGCACGGCGTGCATGATTCGCACAACACCTTGCAGCACCTGTTAACAGAGAGTGAGACGAGACAGTCAGTCCCGATGATTACAATGTGAATTGTTCTGATGAAGCTGGAAATATGTTGCTTAGTGAAGGTGAGAGAGAGAAGAGGGTTGAGCGGAATGGAGGTGGGGTGTGTCAGAAAAGATAAAGTAGTATTTTTCATATGTGGGGTTTGCTTACATCAAATTAGATGTTCAGATCACTGTCCATCATACCCTGTTGATGACACTGTATTATGCAGGTGTACTCAGTGTGGTTAACTATGAATTAGGGCTTAAAACACTGTCCCAAAGCAATCTCCTCAAATCAGAAGAACTCAAAATGAAGCTGCAAGACTGATCTTGGGACACATCAGTTGAAACTATGCGTTACCTGCTTTACCTTCCTTCAATGGAGTTCAGACACAAGCTAGAATATGCGAAGGTATATTTTAGAACACTTGAAAATTGGGAAAAACCTCTACATGAAGCAGTCAAGTAAACGAAAGACACTCGTCCAGACGTAAACAATCATAGATGGGACGGGCAGAAGAGAACAAACGGTCTGTGTGCCGTTTTCAGAAATGAAAAGAAACCAAAAAATGAGAACAGTATCCTGGCCACTTCAAATGCATCTACAAAATTGTTGTCACACCCAGACCATGGGAAACACTGTCGAGGATGTCTAAAAGACAAAATCAACACAGGTATTCAGATGCAGCGGGAAAAAAAAAAACCCTCGTCAAAAGGAAACACACACTTATATACTCTGACGGTTAAATTACCGAAGATATGCAGGGCAGGAGATACACAGTGAAACAACTGACCAAACACCCAGGAAGACAATGGTGCATACAATCTTAACTTAATGTCTGACAATGGAGGTAGAAGCAGTGAAGCAAATGTTTCACTGACTCTCATCCACAGAACAGGTTAGAACTCAGAAAGCCACGATTCTGACTGAGCTCATTAACCTGCTTCAAAAGGTGGAGAGTAGAATGGGTAGCCCTGGAGCATGAAGTAATGGGCAACCTTCTGTTGGAAAACTCAAATGGATGTACCGCCCAGGACAAGCAGATGTCTTAGGAAAAGAGAGAACATACAAACTGTTAGGCAAAACAACAATAAGAACTGGATTACAGCTTGGCAAAGATCGACGAGAATGAGGATGATGGAGGTGATGCTAATTGCATTCTGGTCTGAGATCACATAACAGGGCTGTACTCGACGCTTAAATTCATGATAACTCGGCTATAACCAGTAAGAAATAGAAAGTTTTAAAATGAGGTGACAACAGGCGGACACTGAAAACAATCTAAAAAGAAAAATTATCATTATTCCGCTAAACAAAAGCGACAAACAAACTGTAAGACAAAATGCGACTCGTGTTGACCTCTTTGGTCTTCTTCAGGCAAGATCAACAGCATTCAGGGCAATGAAAACGAGGAAAGACCAATCATATATTATCTTAAAATTAAATTTGGTGCAAAACGGATAGAGTGCAGTCCTGTAATGTAGTCTCAGACCATAACAAAATCCTTTTCATCATCTTCATCCTTTTCATCATCATTGAACAATATTAAAAAAAGAATGTCAATGTTTTAGCCCTTCATGCTGTGCTGTCATGGCGACCTCAGTTTCGATGTCGTCTTCACGTTTATGGCCTTAGGCTCTGTTGGGGTCATTGGGATCGGCATCTTTATGGTGACTGTCGATGGACGGTCGTGGTTATGCCCCCTGGATGGAGATCTCACTCGCGCTGGCTCTGTTACGTTTTAACAATTATTGCCGTCAGTATTGGGCTAATAGGTTGTGTCCCTTGTATGTTGGCTCAGAACAGGCACCACTGAACGCCACCAGTGCAGTGTCTCCTCAGGTGAGTTGCTGTAAGGCCACTGGACACTGCCTGCTCCCTGTGGATTGCCAGTGCTGGGGGGCTTGATGGGGAAAAACAGCCAGGTTGTAGCTGTGGACGGTGAGCCGGGATGAGAGACGTGGGGGCATGCCACTGAAGAGGCACGGAAGACGAGACAGGCAGAAAGAAACAGAGAAAGAAAATAATGGAAGGAAGGAAGAAAGAATGAAAGGAAGAATTGGAGAAAAACAAAAAAAAGGTAAACGAAGGACAAGAAACAGTCACTTTTCTCTCTTCAATTTAAAAGCAAAATTTGGCTCAGGTGAAAAACTGAAACTACGGAATTCAACTGAAGAGAAAGGGAAGAGGTTTGGGGGGAGAAGATACAGATGATGATGATGATGATGATGATGATACCTTCAACTTAAGTGCGTAATTTGGCGGGTGAAAAATTTGAAACTATCGAATTCAACTGAAGAGAAGAGGAAAAGAGGTTGGAGGGGAGAAGATACAGATGATGATGATGATGTTGATGATGATGATGATGATGATGATGATGATGATGATGATGACGATGATGGTGATGCTGGTGATGATGATGATGATGATGATGATGATGATGATGATGATGATCCTTCATCTAAGTGCAATATTTGGCTCGAGTGACAAACTAAAACTACGGAAACAAAAGCAATAGTCCTCCAAAAGGAAGAAAACCTTATAGAAAATCACAATGCCACTCTTCTAATTTTCGGCCACGTGGCCTTTTTCAAGAGAAAAAAAAATACAAGTACGTGATGTCCATCTTTGGCAACTGGTCAGAGCAAAGAATATAATATTATATATATATATATATATATATATATATATATATATATATATATACATAACGCAAGTTTTGGCATGACATCATAATATGCGATGTCATCAACAAGAGAGAGAGAGAGAAAAAAAAAAAAAAAAAAAAAAAAAGGGGAGGGGGGCAAGTTGTTGTTGTTGTTGCCTTCAATGTAACGTCTATCCACATAGTGATATTAGACGGGGGGAGGGGAAGGGGGGAGGGAGGGGATCAGGAGGAGGAGGAGGAGGGGAGGGGGACCGTATTGTGTGTGTATGCATTTATGTCTCTTTGATAAGGGAGAGAAAAAAAAAGGGTCAGAAAAATGAGCATTAACAACAATTACAATCAACTAGTCTATAACAAATGTCGTACAGGACTATGAAGTAAACATTTCGCAATATTAAACAAACTAGTAGCATTTTTGAAAACGCCTTCAATACAAATTTTCAGAAATCACTGGTAACAGAGGTCTTAACCTCTCTGACATTCAAAAATGATGTGCTTGCTAGAAAATTTTTTTCACCTACAGATTAACGTCAAAGGAGTGGGATTATTTTGTGCGTTTGAGGCTGGCGCAAAGATAGGGTGACTGGTGAGTGCAAAGGCCTGAGATATGCGTCAGCTGTGTCATGTATTTGAAGATTGTAATTTCATAGGTGAAGATTCTCCACATTAATGGATGATCTTTCGAAGTGGGAACAGTTTAACTTTCAGAGCTCTTTGAAGGTCTTCCCACAAAGTACGGGTAAACTCACATTCCCACAGGTAATGATAAACAGTCTTTCTCTCTATTACAAAAATTACATTTGTCACTATCCATGATTTGCATACTTTTCAGAACACGATTTGTTGCCAAACTTCTGTGGCGTATTTTAGTTTGGAACCATTCCAGTTTTTTTGTTTCTTTCATTTCCTTCATCCTTTTCAGGACCTCTATGCAGTCAATAGGTAGAGTAAGTAAGATGATGTTCCCACAGAGTGGTTTTCACTTTGGAGAGGCGAAAAAGGGGAGTTGCGAGAATTTAGGAAAACTTTGAAATAAAATTAAAAAAAAAAAAAAAAAAAAGGCAAGTGATAACCCTCCTGAATGGATAAAGGGACATGAATTTCAGTGGTTTCTGTGCCTTGCCTAGCGCCCTTTTTTTTGCTACTTTGTCAGCCCACTCATTTGAAGAAAATCCAAGATGTGAAGGAACCCAGCAGAAGGAAACGTTGGTCCCTATCAAAGTTAAGATATGAATTCATTGACTGATTTCTAAGATATTTTGGTCTTTTTCTTGTAATCTGATGATCTTAAAGCATAGAGTACCCGATTGGGAATCTACACAAAATAAGATTTGAAACGTGTGTGTGTGTGTGTGTGTGTGTGTGTGTGTGTGGTGTGGTGTGTATTGTATATTGTAACCAATGTACTTAAAACAACAATACGCTCCATAAATCACAACGAAAATGAACCCATAGAATAATGTGACCATAGTCCTGTCTGTGACCGTACATGGCATTCAAGAACTGTCATCTGAATTTTTTTTTTTTTTTTCTGCAAATTATCAATGTTGTTCATAGGTAAATATGGATAGGGTTGTTACAGATTTGTCTTAACATTGCATCCATTTGGCATCCTTGTGTCTAATGTCCTTATCCATTTTTCTTCAGTAATAAGTCTGGAGCATTTACTTTCACCGTAAGCTTTTGCCAACACTGCAACAGCAAAGTCTTCCACTGAACGCAGGGATAGAAACTTGTGTGATACCTTGGTTTCACCAGAAAACTGAAAGAGCAGTGAAGGGGAAAGCAGCAGAAACTTGTGCTTGTGACACCTGTTCTTCACTGGTAACTTCAGCAGTGTTGGGCACAAAGCAGAAATCTTCACACAATGTTATGAGCAATGTGACATGTGCAGATAGAAATTTGATATATGCTCTGCTGTGTAAACGTGTGATAAGACAGTTTATGTTGGTGAAAACCGGACGTTCGTTGAAAGAAAAGAATAGTGGAACACAGACGTGACATCAAGTTCCAAAGAGAAAAGCCAATGATGCGACATTTCCTCCATCATTCAGTGGAAGACCGTGCTGTTGCAGTGTTGGCAAAAGCTTACAGTGAAAGCAAAAGCTTCAAACTTATTACTGAAGAAAAATGGATAAGGACATTAGACACAAGGATGCCAAATGGATGTAATGTTAAGACAAATCTGTTACAACCCTATCCATATTTACCTATGAACAACATTGATAATTTGCAGAATTTTTTTTTCAGATGACAGTTCTTGAATGCCATGCACGGTCACAGACAGGACTACGGTCACATTATTCTATGGTTCATTTTCATTGTGATTTATGGAGCGTATTGTTATTTTTTAAGTACATTGGTTACAGTATAACCCACACACACACACACACACACACACACACACACACACACACACACACATGCGCACGCGCGCGCGAGCGCACGCACGCACGTGCACACACACACACACACACACACACACACACACACACACACACACACACACACACACACACACACACACACACACACACACACACACACACACACACACACACACACACACACACACACACACACAACTTTCAAATCTTATTTCGTGTAGATTCTCAATCGGTACTCTATGCTTTAAGATCTTCAGATTACAAGAAAAAGACCAAATTCTCTTAGAAATCAGTCAATTAATTCATACCTTGACTTTAAAAGGGACCAACGTTTCCTTCTGCTGGGTTCCTCACATCTTGGATTTTCTTCAAATGAGTAGGCTGACAAAGTAGCAAAAAAAAGGGCGCTAGGCAAGGCACAGAATCCACTGAAATTCATGTTCCTTGATCCATTCAGGAGGGTTATCACTTGCTGGAACAAGTAGTATGCAGTAGAATAAAAGGCTATACCCTGAGTAAAGATAGACTCTCCAAGAATACGTATATTGATTCTCGTGGTTTGGATAACAAATCATAATTGAATCTTACTGGCGTAATCAAATTCAGACAGATTAGTTGGCTATCTTACAGGATAAAACTTAATGCGTTCATCACAAAATACAGCAAAAATGTTAGATGTTTATGTGGTGAACAAATTTCTAGCAAGCACATCATTTTTTGAATGTCAGAGGTTAAGACCTCTGTTACCAGTGATTTCTGAAAATTGTATTGAAGGCGTTTTTCAAATATGCTACTAGTTTTGTTTAATATTGCGAAATGTTTACTTCACAGTCCTGTTCGACATTTGTTACAGACTAGTTGATTGTAATTGTTGTTAATGCCTATTTTTTTCTGACCTTTTTTCTTTTTCTCTCCCCCTTATCAAAGAGACATAACGCATACACACACAATACGGTCCCCCCCCTCCCCTCCTCCTCCTCCTCCCGATCCCCTCCCTCCCCCCTCCCCTCTCCCCGTCTAATATCACTATGTGGATAGACGTTACATTGAAGACAACAACAACAACTTGCCCCCCCCCCCCCCACCCCCACCCCCTCTTGTTGATGACATCACATATTATGACGTCATGCCAAATCTTGCGTAATATAATATATATGACATATATATATATATATATATATATATGCCTAATATATATTATATATAATATATATATGACGTCAATTCTTTGCTCTGACCAGTCGCCAAAGATGGACATCACGTAGTTGTATTGTTTTTTTTTTTTTTTCTCTTGAAAAAGGCGAGATGATGATGATATGATGATGATGATATGATGATGATGATGAATTGATGATGATGATGATGATGATGATAATGATGGTGATGGTGGTGGTGGTGGTGGTGATGGTGATGATGATGATGACAATAACATTAATTATAGAAGAAATAGGAGGAGTAGGAGTAGGAAGGAGGATAGAGCCAGATCATCATATTCATCATCACTCATCATCATCATGATACTAATGATATGATGAAAACTGAAAAGAATGTTAGCATAAAATCTTTTTTTTAAGATCCGTGACTACTATGATGAGTTCTCATATGACATGACAATAATATTGATGAGAAAATGAAGTAGAAAACAATATCAATAACTATAAAGACAGGGCAAATGGGGAAAGATCGCTACATGAAATCTAAGAAATATGACAAAGGCGTGGAAATATGCATAACAATTCAGAAAACCAAAGTAGGATGGATTCACAATAAAGTAGAAATATTGAAAAAAAGAATGATGAATGATGCTAATAATAATGCTTATGTTTAAATATTAACATTAATGATAATATTGATAATGATAATAATAACAGTAATAATGATGATAATAACAGTAAGAGAAGAAGTAGAAGAAGAAGTGTAAATTTTAACAACAATATTTTTACTACATTACTACTACCACTATTACTACTACTACCACTGCTGCTACTACTAATACTATCACTAAAGATGAAATAACATTAATATGACAATGGTGATAGAAGAAGCAGTAGCAATAGCAGTAGCAGCAGCAGCTGTAGTAGTTGTAAATGGTAGTAGCAATAGCAGAAGCAGAAGTAGCAGTGGTAGTAGTAGTAGGACCGTTGATGCAGTCAGGAGACTGGCCTTCCTGCTGCCTTGCACCACTGTGATTTTGTCTGCCCACCTCAGCGTGATACCATCTGTCCACGGTTTGGACAGCACAAAACCTCGCCAAGCCACAAGGTAGACAACACAACGACTGACGACGGAAACACTGCCGGTCGACTGGACTGACTATCCAACGATTGGCGCCAAACAGAATCGTCATTTCTACCAGGGAACAATCAGTTACTGAAAGACAAGACCAAAAACTGTTTTCAAGAAAATCCCCTTAGGAAGTAACGACAGCCAAGTTTCTCCATTGTGAACCAATAGCAGCACTCGTGGACACGACTTTTGGTTTAAATTAGTTGCAAAGTGAGGCGACTGAAGGCGGAAATCTAAACAAATCTTAAAAAAAAAAGTGTACGTACTAACTCCGCCAACCAACATACAAAAAAAGAATCACAAGACATAACACGATGCTTTTGACCTCTTAGATCTTCTTCTGGCAAGATAAACAAAACCCAGGACAAAATACACAACACTCAGGACAACTGAGCAATCACATATCTTGTCACTTATCTTTATTTTGGTTGTCCTTGTTGTTCATCTTGCCTGAAGAAGACTTAAGAGGTCGAAACACGGTGTGTTTTTGTCTTGTGATTTGTTTTTTTCCATGTTGTTTGCCGGAGGTATTACATACATTTTTTAAAACGATTTTGTACATTTAAGATTCAAGAGTAAAAGGGAAGTGTGTAAAATTAATAGACTTGAAACAGTCTTCAATTGTTACTACAACGAATCAAACGTTTGTTCCTCGACAGTCCAGAAGGTTGACTGAAGGTAGGGACATGAACTGGTTCTAGAATCAGATCCACACAGTGGCAAGATCCCAATTTGAGAGAGAGAGAGAGAGAGAGAAGAGAAGAGGAGGGGAGAGGAGAGAGAGCTAGAGAGATATAATATATGAGCGCGACTTAAGAGACAGAGAGCACGAGTAATACAAAATCTTTTAACGGAGGATAAGAGTCTCAGCTGAAAACTTCTTTACAACTATGGAGAGAGATAGAGAGAGAGAGAGAGAAAGAATAGAGAAGAGAGAGAGAGAGAGAGAGATTTTTAGACAAGTAAAAGACAAATTTACCTTTTGAAGCGGGATCAAACCAGGACTCCATTTGCACGTAGTATATACCTTCATACGCTCTGCATGTCGGTCTTCAGGTTGTGTCTGAAAAATTATTTGCAAAGATACTTCACTTAGCATTGCCATTAATGTGTGTGGTTATGGGACGGCAGAGATAGCGAAAGACACCTCCAACATCAGCGCTGGCGCCTCTCATTCCCATGTAAACCATGGTCGTTCACCACCATCACATATCAGCTGACCATCTTTTTATTCCCATATATGCTCCCTTCATCACTGCTGTCACTCATCAGCTAGCCGAAGGAAACGCTTCGTAAAGTGCCCAGAAAAAGTAGATCTAAAAAAAAAAATGTTTGGTGGTCACTCTTGTCAACTGGCACAGGTAACTATGGCGAGATGAAGTAAACTTTTTGCCAATGGGCAGTGAGGGGGCGTTGGCTATCTATCAAAGAGAACAAGTGACAGACTGCGGGAAGCGTATGGGGAAGAGGGGGGGTGGGGGGGGATTGAGAGGGGTCAGAAGGCAGAGACGGAAAGTTGACGTAGATTGGAAGCTCTTGATTGCTGTTTGCAAGACAAAAGGGGGGAGGGAGGGGGGGGGGGGGGGGGGGGGGGTGGGGGGGGGGGGGTGGGGGGGGGGTGGGGGGGGGGGTGGGGGGGGGGGGAAGGGGGTGTGGGGGGGGGGGGGGGGGGGGGGGGTAGGGGGGGGGGATAGCAAAGGGGTTTTAGAGGATGGTGTGGCTGGCAATTTGTCACGTGACAATGACAGAACTCATCGATTTCACATCACATATTTTGCCCACCAGATGTCACTTCTCCCTCCATCTTTTTCGTCAACTCATATGAATGCACAGTCTTTAAAATTGGTTATGCTTTCTAGCTCTTGAGGGCTGAAAATTTCAGAAGACGTTTCATTTCCGAGAACATAACCTTGAAAATGAATGGCATGTTGTTGTTTTGGTCACCATTTCATGATTTATTGCATGGCTTATTAAAGTCTTTCGCGCAAAAGAGCTGCGAAGGCTTGGGGAGTTAAATCTGCACAACCAACTTACAGAATACTCAATAATTCAGAAAGTGGTCGGTTTTTGAGTCTAATTTTTTTTGTTTTTAAGCAATAGCGAGCATTTCCTTCTGGACTAAGCTGACTGTTTCAATACATTCCACCTCATTCACAAACATGATACATTAGCAGAGTGTCTTTTTTTTTTTCTTTTTGTAATTCTGCCATCATACAATATCTGTCCCCTATTCCCATATACACTACCTCATTCACCTACCCCCCACCATCACCCATCTTTCTCTTCTTGCTATCTATCTATCTATCTATCTATATGTTGTATAAATAAATATATATTCATATTTACTTCATTCACCCCCAATCTCACCAGGCCAACTCTTATTCTCTCACAGACCGCTTCCTTCATGGTCATCATACACCACTTTTATTTTTTTTTTTTATTTTTATTTTTTTTTTATGAACCAACTGTCTCTTATTACCGTATATGCTACCTTACTCACCGCCATCGTTCATTACCTGACCACTTCTCATTCTCGTGATTATCTCCTTCACTACCATCGTACATCAGCTAACTGTCACTTATTCCCACTTGTACTACTTCATTCACAACAATCATTCATCGACTACCCGTCTCTAAACTCTCTTAGACATCACCTCGTTGACAACAATCACTTTATTCCCTCATATATTAACTTATTCACCGCAATCAGTCCTGTCTTCTTACCATACGTGCTGCTTCACCTACCACCATTTTATTCATTCATTTATTCATTTACCACTTGACCGAGTTTGTACACATAAGCAAGTGTATCCTCTGCCATCCACAATTTGGTGGCCCTATCTTTTTGTTCAGTCTTTGAGTCTGAGAGTTTTGTTTTCTGACAACACCTCACCGTGCCCCCCCCCCCCCCCCCCTCCACACTCCCCCTCCACCTCGCCCAACAACACACATTCAGAACAATCATCCACCTAAAAAAGAATATAATAAACAACAAACAAACAAGGAGGAATGATGAACCAGAAGTAATCTGCAAGTCAGACATATGGACACTCAGAAACAGATGAACAAGTTGAAACATCTCTCACCTCGATCCAGCAGAACAGCAGTAAGGGGAACAAAAGCATACAGATGGTCAACAAGACTCCCAGTTTTAGACATCATGCACTGCTATCGATCCTGAAACGGCAAAAAAAAAAGAAATATTTAAATAAATCAGTAAGTCTCTGCCAAACTACTTTTTTATTATCTATATAGCAGTTCCTGTTTCAATGGCAGATGTTATACAAGGTCAACATGAGCTAACTAAATGACCACTGGTTCCATCTTGTCAGTTTGCTTATTTCTGACAAGTACAAAATTAGTATACGTCTTTGCTAGAGGAGGCGACGTGGCGTGATTTCCTGAACAGGAAAACACACAAGGTGAGCCTTGGCTGATATTACATGATCGCGATGGATGACTTTCTGAAAAGTTGTAGATGGTTTTTGAACACACACACACACAACACACACACACACACACACACACACATATTATATATATAGATATATATATATATATATATATATATATATATATCTATATATATATATATATATATATAAAGGATATGATTTAAAAAAGGAGATTAAAAAAAACACCACCAACTTGTTTCAAGCTCTCTGCTCTCTTTCAGGGTGTTTTTTTTGGGCACGCTACCGGTGTTCTATTATTGTTGTGTGTAGCGTGAGTTTCTGCATGTGTTTCACGTGGCCTGTATCTTTTTACAATTTTTTTTACAATTGTTGGTTTTTTTGGGGGGTGCGTTTCAGGTTTCGGGTGGGTGTTTTAAGAATGGTGGTTGTTGTGATATATATATATATATATGATATATATATATTATATAATAAACTAATGAATTCCAAGGTAAGTACCGAGCACCATTCCAGCAAACTTACAGAGCAGCTTGGTGTTGCAATGACTGCAAGAAATATCAATTAAAACAAAGCTTGCTCTTATGTCTTAGATTGAAGAAACAGGGGAGATAAGCATACATATCTGCAGTGGCAGATGATTCTGCATAACTAACAGTATGTGCTTGAGTGGGTGAATGGGGAATATTAAATGCTTCTCAAAATATACATCAAGCTGCTCTGTACGTTGCTGGAATGGTGCTCGGTACTTATGCCTTAGAATTTATTAGGTTTCATTGTAATTTAGTCCCTTGTGGATTTATTCCAAGAACTGGCCCTCGGCACTTGTGTCTTAAGATGATATCTTTTTATATTTTCTACTTTTCACGAGAAAATGTAGCTTGTTTTACTCTTTCATGATTTTCTTTTGTTTCTTAGGTGGCACCTTTGATTGTTTTTTTTTGAAAAACTCAACAAACTACGGTACTGCACACCAGCCCTTTTTTTTTTTTTTTTTTTTGGGTGGGGGGGGGGGGGGGGGGGGGGGGGATAGCATTCCTCTAAACAGAAAAGGCACAGGAGTCAATTTACCACTTTCCGTGGTCACTGAGGAGATACAATCAGGTTTCGAAATGCTGGTATCTGACCAGGAGATATATGTTAGTGAGCTTCGTCTCTATTGGAAACTGTCTCCCACTTGGAGACTATAAGCTTGCTGAAGGTTCATTTTGAGAAGCATTTAATATTTCCCATTCACCCACACAAGCACATACTGTTAGTTGGCAGAATCATCTACCACTGCAGATATGTATGCTTATCTCCCCCTGTTTCTTCAATCTAAGACAAAGAAGCAAGCTTTGTTTTTATATATATATATATATATATATATATATATATATATATATATAATATATATATATATATTGATGAGTCCGATCCAGCGGACGAAGGCCTCGGAGCATGTTTGGTCAATCATGGGTGATTGCATCTCTTAGGAGATCCAAGGAAAGGTTGTTCTGCACAATTCTTAGCCGCTGACAATGCTGGGTTATTGAACAGCAGAGCTGACCACTCAGACTGTTCCATATCTTTTGATCTCCTTGCATCCTTAAATGGATCCTCAAGCATAGGCTCAAAGATTGTCTGCTGCTTTGGGGGTGCTGTTGGATTCTTTTTCGAATCCTTGGCGGTCGGAACACCACAGATT
>JADBJO010004853.1:152297-167297 GCA_016801955.1 Conus betulinus
TTGTGTGAAAAAAATTACTAAAAAAACAAAACTCTACACTCTTAAGCAGGTACACAAAAAGGCACCTTGCAGACTTGAGTGGACTCGCTGTCATTCTGCTCTTTCCATCTGTTGCAGGCAATTTGTAGTCAGTCTGCATGCATGTACTGGGAATGCCCAGAATCAACCCGTCTTTTTTTTTATCTGAAAAAAGCCATCAATCTGTCATTGAGTAAACGTATGGTAAGATAATGTTGTTATAGCCCAGCCGACCGCAAAGGGCCATATCAGGGCTATCACCGCGATGAAGTCAACTCACAAGTCCTGTCACTGAATGGTTAGGGACACTGGCAAAAGTAATCAGATAAGTTGTAATATTTTAATTGTGAACATGAAATCTTGCGAGTATGAAAGTTTCAACTTTCATTGTGAGCTAACAAAAATGGTTAAACCATACAGGAATAAAAAGAGTAAGACTAAAATATTCGATTCATTTTATATTATTTCCAATTGTTCCTCTTACAAGCTCAAACTGCAACACGAAATTATGATTATGAATCGTTGCAAATTAAAATCCTTGTCATTACAGGGGTATAATGATGGGTAAAAACCACAGAAACAACAATGGGTGCATGTACACAACACATATGCGCAGTAATCATACACAAGCGTTCATGGAGTCAGAAAAAGAAAGAGCTCAGAGAATGAATGAATGATGAAAAAATGAATGAATGAATTATAAATGAATGAAAGGCTTAATTTGAAAGAATGATAGGTAACCTGACGTGCTACTTTTTTTTTTATTCAAGCCCTTGTCCTATAACAAGCACACACATGCACACACACACACACACACACACACACACACACACACACACACACACATAGAGAGAGAGAGAGAGAGAGAGAGAGAGATAGCACTGTATGGTCATCTTACCTAAAGTGATATCACAGGTACATTAATGTATAAGAATTCAAGAAGTTTCAAACTAAAAGCAGTAAAACACACATTATGCCATGATGAGTGTATACAAAACTAGACTTCAAACACAAATAAATGTCGAATAGAGAGAGAGAGAGAGAGAGAGAGAGAGAGAGAGAGAGAGAGAGAGAGAGAGAGAGAGAGAGAGAGACTCATTCATTGACTCACTGATATTTTAATGTCAATAGCAGTACAGCCATCATGACATGGGGGCGTATTCACTCATGAAAAAGATCTAAGACATGTATAGCGACTAACTTTAACACAACTATAAACATTGTATACACGCAGGTACACTTTCACGTCAACTTCAAATCTTGACAAATACAAAGAATAAAGGGAAAGGGGGGGGGGGAGAGAGAGAGCGGGGGAGGATATGATATTGTAAGCAATCAATAATGCTTAAAAATGATAATAAATCTTTGATTTACCTCGCTTCAAATTATGTACGGTGAGCTGGAGTGCCAGTCACTGCCACGAACTTTTCAGGTGTGGACGGTGTGGTGCAGTCTTGTCTCGTGTCACAGGGTGTGGTATCTTGATCTGTCTACATCCAACACTGTTTTACCTTTCATGAACGCACTCGAGCCCTGGCGAGCATTCCTCCATCATAAGGAGTTGCATCTACATCTAATAGTAGAATCAGCACCGCCTCTAACATCTTTGAGATGGACGGGTGGTGTGTCGCTGTCTTCCCGCTCCTTATCAGTGTGGCACTCCACGTCGCAGTTTGAGTCTGAGATTTCTTCATCATCAGACAGGTTTTCTTTGGACCCGGAGTCAGAAATGAAACAGCCCGTGATGAGATCACTCAACTCTTGTTGGTCGGCAGCGGGGTAAATTTCCTGATTTACAGGCATTCAGCAAGTACTTTAGTCTGAAAGTGATCAACATGACGAAGCTTTGAATTTTCTCAGCACGCACCGCCTCTCGGGAAGTAGCAAGATTTACCGTTCTTTATGGGTGCTCGGCCAATGGGAGAGCGATTCGCAGTTCTGTTGCCAACACAGAAAGTGTTCGGCCTTTTGATTGTTTGAAAATTGAAAGTTAGTGTACGTAAAATCTGCCCTATGTCGTACGATGTGGTCTGTTAAGCCCGCGACACAATATGCTGTGGAAGGTCCAAGTGACTCATATCAGTGAGCCATATGTTTAGTACCAAAAGCACACGTGCGCCTCGCGCTCTCCGCCGGCGGCTCGCGATCGTCGCAAGACTTTTTGGAGCTTGTGTTAGATGGCATTACGATTCAACCCTTCTTCAATGCTTGTTAAACGGCAAACTATCGTAACTGGTTATTGCGTTTGATTGTTTCCGCTTTATTACATGTTACTACTCGTATCAGTCACATATAAAAGTAATTAGTAATGAACATAAAAGGGAATGTTCGGTGAAAGTTATTGAACAGAATCTCCTACTGCTTTTATTATGCACTCAACGTCTACAAAACTACTTTTTGTCATCACAAAGAAGACGACTGATGATTAACACAAGAAATAAAACAAACAAACAAACATACACAAAAATGTTAAGTCTGTATTGCAACTGTTCACATCACCAATGATTTTTAGTACTGCTACTACTACCATTACAACTACTACATATTGTTCAGCTTTTGATTGTTTCCGATTTGTTACATACTGCTCTATCAATCATGTGCGAAAGAAACGGATAATGAATTGAAAGGGTATGTTCGGTGATATTTATTGAAAAGTCGATTCCTTCTGCTTTTATTATGCACTCTATGTGTAGGAAACTACTTTTTTTTACCACCACACAGAAACCAACGTACAACCAAAACAGTAACTAAAATGAACAAAAATAAACACACACACACACACACACACACACACACACACACACACACACACACACACACACGCACGCACACGCACATACACCCACCCACCCACCCACTCACACACACGTTTACTAAGAACTGTTTGCAACAACGGCAATAATCCCTCTTTTAATAGTATTTGTACAACAACATACAACTACTACAATTACATTTTTTCCTCTCCTCTTCCTTCTTCTTCTTCTTCTTCTATTTCTTCTTCTACGACTAATTGAACCAACACTAAGCAAATCATCTTCTTCATTCAGAGCCCATATACAGAGAGTACTGCGCGCCGCAGCCTGTCCAGCGGCTGTACGTGTGTGTACCAGGATTCTTGCATGCTTTTTGTGTGTTCCTAGATTTTATCTTAGTGAATTGTTTTCAATGGACAAAGCCTGGATATTGTTTATACCTTAGTTTTGTGATTGCAACTGTCTGATGAAGCCCCCAAGCAGGGCAAAAAAAATATGAAAAGTAAATTTTACAATGCAGCCCATACACACAACACACACACACACACACACACATATATATATATATATATATATATATATATATATATATATATATATATATATATATATATATACTACTGGCAAAAAGTTAAGGACCATTGCCAACGCTGTCTCCCAGACCAAAACACTACAGCCGATGTTAAGAAGAACGGACGCAAAATCTTCCAAATTTATTCAAGAACAAATTCATTGGACCATTGCACGAAATCAACAAATCAAACGCGGACAGCGGGCTGCAATGTCCAATCACCCTTCCTCAGGATCGTCAGATAAGCCACAACTGCAAACTGCACTATTCAGTACCAAGTGTAGCCACCGTTTGCCGCCAGGCAAGCGGCACAACGTCGACGCATGGAGTCCACCAGGGTCTGAAGAGTGTCCCGCGGTATGGCCTGCCACTCCTGCTGCAGAAAGAGAGTGAGCTGAGTGAGAGAGAGTGAGTCAACAGGCGGGGGGTGGTTGTGGGCTACCCGCCATCCAAGGACATCCCAGAGGTGCTCAATTGGAGCCAGATCAGGTGAGCGAGATGGCCACTGCATCCGGATGATCCCCTCTTGCTGCAGATGATCGTCCACGACACGGGCTCGGTGTGGACGGGCGTTGTCGTCTTGGAAAACAGCTGCGTTACCCATGGCCTGAAGGGTGGGCTGGATCAGGGGCCTCACAATCTCGTCACGGGTACCGCACCCCTGTCAGCATGCCTTGAATGAGGTACAGGGGAGTTCTGTCTTGACGACTGAAGCCACCCCAGACCATCACAGAACCTTCTCCGTAACGATCCACCTCATGAACTGTGGCGTCAGCAAAACGTTCTCCTGGCCTTCGCCACGCTCGAGTCCTGCCGTCATTGAATGCCAAGGTGAAGCGGGACTCATCTGTGAACAGCACTCGAGACCATTGCTGCCTCGTCCAGCGAACGTGATGACGACACGTCTGCCCGTGCTCTGCGGTGAGCTGGAGTAAGTGGTACTCGGACTGCTGGTCTCCGGGATGACAGCCCCTAACTCGTGCAAACGGTTACAAACTGTCCTACTGACACTGACATTTGCAGCCTGCTGGAGCTCACGCCTTAAGGTGGATGAGGTGACAGTCCAATTGTGTAGGGCAGACAGCAGGAGGAATCGGTCAGCATGTCTGTCGGTACACCGAGGACGGCCTGATCGCCACTGCCAGTGGACTGAAACCTCTCTACAAGACGTTTGGATGGTGGAATGGGACACGTTCAGATGCCTAGCCACCTCGCGGCCAGAAATCCCTTCGTCAATCAACGCTAAGGCACTTCCACGATTGGCAGGGTCAAGTCTTTGCCTTTGTGCCATGGGCTGGCGTAGACGACCGTTCTCTTTACAGATTTGTGGACAACGCCGTCTGATCTGTGTTCATGAACGAGGTGCCATGCACGTGCATCATGATTGACCACGAGCATTTGCCCTTTTTTCAAACTCATATGCTCCCACAGGCACCCGTTTTACCGGTTTTACGTGGTTTCCGCACGTGCAGCTGCGCTCCACCTTGTACCGCAGTGGGTTTTTATGTGTTGTGATCTGTTAAGGAACATCTGTTCAATATGTCTAACCACGTTTGGGTCGTTGTGACTTCGTTTCAAGCCTATTATTTACACACTCAGACACTAACGTCAAAAGGATAGGTGGCCCTTAACTTTTTGTCAGTAGTATATATATATATATATATATATATATATATATATATATATATATATATATATATATATATATATATATATGTGTGTGTGTGTGTGTGTGTGTGTGTGTGTGTGTGTGTGTGTGTGTGTACATCTTGTTACACACACACACACACACACACACACACACACACACACACACACACACACACACACACATTGTGTATCCTTTTTTCTGATTTATAAATACTGCCATCAATGCTCTTTTGTTCAATGGTTCCTTTCGGTGTGAGTGGTAAATGCTACAGAGTGAAAGTGACAGCACACCAAACATTAGAACATAAATAAACTCAGACGAAGAAAAAAAACAACAGCAAGCGAATGTCCATCGGTAATGAAACATGGTGTGCGAGGCCTTGATAAAAAAAAAAAAAAAAAAAGAAAAAAAAATGAAAAGGTGGGGGAAAAAAAAAGAGGATGGAGGCCCCACAAAAAGGACCATCTTTACAAAAAAAAAAAAAAGGAAAAAAATGTAAAGATGGGGGTGGTGGAGGGTTATTGGTGGTGATTTTTTAAAGCACAAATTCAACAGTGCGGAATCAGTCGGTGACGATTTTTTTAAGCACAAATCTAACAGTACCGAATCAGCCAGTGGTGACTCTCATATCGCCTGTTCTGAGAAAATGAAGCCAAAGAAATTAATTCAGTGGGGGCATTTAATCTCTCTTGATTTTAAGTTTCAGTCAAAAGCTTGCTTCTTGTTGCTGGAACCTCTCTAGTCTCCTGATACACAGTATTGTGTACAGTCACACACCTCTGAACTTGTAGTCCAGCATGGGTTGGACCTGGCTAATCTTAAAAAGTCGATGTAATAACTCTGCCAAGCAACATAGACAAACGAATCACAAAACAAAACACGTCACGTTTCGACCTCTTAGGTCTTCTTCAGATAACACTCAGGAACACGAAAACCAAGAACGAAAGAACGAATAATCACTGATTTTGTCAAATTCTTCATTTTCGTTGCCCAGAGTGTTGATTATCTTGCCTGAAGAAGACCTAGGAGGTCGAAACGCGCCGTGTTTCGCCTTGTGATTCGTGTGTCCAAGTTGTTTGTCGAAGTTGTTTAAATTAACAAACATTTTAATAGCTTTGTAACGTGCACGTTTTCCACGCTTAAATACGCTTTTTTTTTTTTTTTGTTTTGTTTTGTTTTGTTACTTTTTGTTAAGATTTCCCGCCTGCAGTCGCCTCACTTTGTAACTAAATGATACAGGCTAAAATAGAACACAGTGACACTTGATCGATAACTGTACATATGTTTCAGCTTCCCTTCACCTTTCTGTCTTAACCACTTCACTCTCCTGCTGTTGTCACTTACCCTCTTGTCTTAGCTGTGGCGCTCCGCTCCTGGCGTGGCAGTGGAATTGACTCTTCTTTGTCGTCTGGCTGGCCGTGTGATCGGACCGGACAAATGTTGGCCATTTATCATGGACAAATCTCCACGTAGCAGTATCACTCATGTATTCATCACTGTTTGAAACCTATCGTTCTATTGGATGCAGTGTCGGCTAGTTGTTATGGAAAATCTCTGCGTGACAGTATTACTCATGAATATGTCACTGTTTGAAACCTGTCGTTCTATTGGATGTCAGTGGGCGTCCTTTCTTACTGACTGTACGTCAAACTATTTTTCATTGGCTGTGCTGCGTGAAGCTGTCTCACGTCCACAACAAACGTTGATGTTGAAATGTTTGCCAACCCCCACCCTCACCCCTCACCCTCACCCCCCCACCCCATTCCCATCTCACTTGTTCTACCGTTCACCCCTCATCATTTCAGGTTGAAGTCTTCGATCGTTAATTCTATCTACTGTCGCACACCATGCTGTGTTGTAGAGTTGATGTGCTCGTGAGTAGCCTGCTTTCCCTTGACAAATCTTTAAAATTGTATGTAGTAGCTCCACTAAACATGAACATACGAATCACAAGACAAAGCACTACGCGTTTATACTGTCTATTACTCTATTATGTGTAGAGTTGTCTTCTTTAATGAAATGTTCTACATCATTCTATATTGTGTACAGTTGTTACAAAACTGTGTTCTTTACGATTTTCTTGATGTGATGTAAGTTTTCATAGTTTCTATATTGTGTGGATTTGCTTCCTTCAATAATGTTGAATACATCATTCTTTTTTGTGCAGAGCGTTTTCATCAATAAATAATAATCCATAACATTCTATGATATTAACAGCTGCTTTATTCTACAAGTGTGTTCAACATCATTCTGCATTGTGGTAGAGCTACTTCCCTCACTAAAATATTTCATATACATAATATATTGTGTCGATTGTTTTCTATCTTCAATAAAATCATTTGTTAATTAAATCAACCCGCAATAGAAAATATATTAGAGTTACATACAACAGCTAAGGGGAGAGAGAGAGAGAGAGAGAGAGAGAGAGAGAGAGAGAGAGAGAGAGAGAGAGAGAGAGAGAGAGAGAGAGAGAGAACGACCGAACGACCGAACGAATGAACGAAAATGTGTATTTGACCATCAGCCACATGCCACCATTCAAGCTGGAAAAAGGGGTGGACTGAGGGAAGGGTGGGGAAGGGCGGGGGAGGGGTGGGGGTGAAAGGGACAAGGGGGGTGAGGAAAAGGGTTGGGACATGAGCCTGTACATCACAAATTCGAAACAAGAAATAAATATAAGATTTGAACAACAAAGAACAAGAGCATGAATAACTATAAACTCCTCGGAAACTTCCTATTCGATCAATATAGATGATAGTAAACCTGAACGATTTTGCAATTATGAGGGAACAATCATTATCTTACTATCTTCATGTTTCCATGTACTATCATTTAAGCATTCTCTGTCTCTTCGAATTGACAGAAATATAATTTTGAAAGTGGAAGGGTTCTTTGATACTGATGTGCCTGAAGAAAAGTGGACATTGGTAAATGAAGATTAGGTATAGGTGCTGCACGAAAATCTGTATACAGCGGGCAACTGTATATCAAATGATATTTCATCTTCTATTATATTTACACAATAAGGACAATTTTTTTCATATGAACTATCACTGAACCTATGAAGATTATTGTTCAAAGGTAGAACATTACGTCTAGCATGAGACAGAGCAACCCTAAAACAATATACATCAATGTCACAAAGATATATTTCTCGTTCAAACATAGGTTTGAACGATTTGTAACGCGCGTACCTTTCTCTGTCTCTTATAGATCCTGCCCATTCTTGAGTAAACATATCAATTAGTCTTTGCCTAAAAATTGCCAAGAAACCGCGAACATCACCCACACCCTGTTGTAGCCATACAAAGTTAAACCCAGTCTCGCATAACAATTCTCTTATTTTTGTCACCCAGCATTTCTTTACGTTTTGATCTAGAGTTAACCGCATTTCGTATGCTTTACGAGGAAGCCTTTGTTGGTCCATTCTAAGCAGCTTTAACCAATATCTCATTGCACATATATAGGAGTTGATATATAACAGATATCTTCCCAGCTCTCCATATACCATTTTGTTTGGTGTCTTACTTGAGACACCCAAGAAGCGTTTGCATGCAATCAAATGAATCTTTTCTAGGTATTCCAAACGGCTAAGGCCCCAAACTTCAGATGAATATAATAAGATTGGTTTAATTTTGGCATAAAAAATCTTAAAGTAGATCTGATAACTAATATCCTTATTTTTCTGGAAAGCCCCTTACTAGATTAAGCATAGCTTTTTTTTCCCCTTGGTACCCAAATGTTCAGTGACGAACATCGGGCTAATTTTAGTGGAAAAAATGAAAACCCAGATAACAGTATTTGTTTACTACTTCTAATTTAATATTGCCAAATAACCATTGTTCACCTTTAACCAGAAAACTCCCTTTTCTAAAGACCATGACCTTAGTTTTGTCCGTGTTAACTTTCATGTTCATATTGGTGCAATATGTCTGAAGTACGTTTAGCTGGTTTTGCAGACCAACAGGAGTAGATGCTAACAGAATAATGTCATTTGCAAACAGCAGAATAAACAGTTCCATCATGCCAGGTACCACAACTGAATGCCATGTCTACCTTTTTCAGATAAGTGATTCGTTAAATGGGTTAATAAACATTTCAAATAGCGTTGGCCTCAACACACACCCTTGTCTGACTCCCATTGGGCAGTCAAAGAAGTCTGAATTCAAAGTTGGATCTTACACAAGATACTAATGAGTTATACATTGCTTTTAAAGAACAGAAGAATCTCCCCTTAATACCTTGGTTTCTAATACACTGCAGTAACTCAGCGTGTCTTACAGAATCAAAAGCATTTTCTGAAGCCTACAAAAGCATCATAAAGCTTTTTACCACGCTGAGACAAGCATTTTTTGAACCATAGAATAAAGACATTAGATTTGGTCTATTGTAGAATAGTTTTTTTTCCTAAAACCAGCTTGACTTTCAGAGATCAGTTGTTATCTTCAAGCCATGCGTATAGACGATTATTTAGAATAGTGCTATAGCATTTTGAAATTGAGCTTAATAAGGATACACCTCTATAGTTATCCACATTCTCTGTATCTCCCTTTTTGTGGATTGGGATAGTGGTTGCCTTTGCCCACACTTTAGGATAAATGCCTTTTGCAAATATAATGTTGAAAAGCCTTTTCAAAAAGGGAATAGTAATTGCACTTCCAGCCTTCAGCATTTCAGAAACGGCTCCATCTGATCCACATGCTTTACATGACTTTAATTTGTTCACAGCAATTGAAATGTCACTTTCTGTGATTTCAGCATTTAGCACGTGCTCTTCGTGGTCAGTCAAATCAACGTTGTCACAATGTTCACCATCCGAATTAATATAATCTATTGAAAACACATTTTTAAATTTGATCGTACCATTTATCAATTGAAATGTCATTTGTATTTTTTGCTCTTTGCTTCCCACACCCCATTTCGATTAAACTGTTTCCAAAATTTGGATGAATCAGAAATATTGACGCTAACATTTCGGCCTTCCTTCGTTTTAAAGCTTCTTTTTTTAAACCAGCAATTTTTTGTACCTTTTCTTTGCTTGTACATGCTGTAATCTGTGTTCTATGTTTCTAGTTCTTCTGAAAATTCTGAGTGTATGCTTACTATAACGTTTGGCTTGTTGATACTCCTCATCAAACCATTGCGAAGACTTTGGTGAGGCAACCAATAGACTTTCTTTACCATGAAGCTGCTGGCCGATAGCAGGCAAGTTACGAAAAGCTCTATTGCACCATCAATAGCATGTTCCAAAATTGCGTCCGCCCGTTGTAATCTATCATGAATGTCTGTTTTACTCAGATTCTCTAGAAAGTCTTGTTCATCTTGTTTATCCCAAACATGTTTTTCGATAAAAGAATTGCTCTTACTTTCATGTTTGCTGCTTTTGCTTGGGATGGTCAAAGGAAACGAAAGTACAGCTGGCAAGTGATCAGATTCGATAGAATCTTCAGCAACGAGTGACATGTCATATTGTGCATTAAGTAAGATTTGAGACATAACACAATGATCAACAGTATTGCATCCTAAACTGGATATAAAGGTGTAACTACCATCGAAACCATGTTCACAAAGCCCATTCAAAATAACAAGATCCAAAGAGTTGCATAGTTCCAATAACTGATCACCAAATACATTTTCAGATTCATCGTGTGAAGTCCTACTAAATGGCGACAGGTCATAGTTCTCTATAAAATTGTCATCACCATCGATGCCGACATTATTTTTCGAGGCTGGTCTTCCGTTAAGGTCCCCAGATAATAACACATAAAATTGTATGATTCATACAAATCCAACAAACATTGTTCTAATGGTTCCATGGTAAACCCATTCGTGTTATGTCCCTAGGCATTTGACTCCATTGGAGGTATATATGTACAAATCCAAAATATATTCAAGTCGCTATCGAAAAGCTTCTTATCAATATTCAAAATGATCGTATTTTCAGACTTATATTCAATCCGTGTAACAAAACTAGAAAAAAAAAAGTCTTTTCAATTAAAACAATCACTCCTCCTGAATATCGTCCTTGGTTAGGAAAGCTTCTTTGCTTGTGAATTATAAATCACGTAATCATTAAAAAGTGAGGATTCGAAATTCACACCGACAAACGTTTCAGTTAAACACGCAAAATCATGTTATTTGATATAACTTACAAAATCGTTGTTCTCCAATTTAGAAAGCAAACCATTAACATTAACGTTTAGAAACTTGATTGATGTGCTATCATTTATAGGTATTTCTTGAGGGCAATTATTTTTTCTGAGGACGCCTTTATACCACCGTTTTTATGTTTAACTTTCAAGGCCCGGCCTTTCAAGGCCCGGCCTTTCAAGGCCCAGCCGATATCCTATTTGGAAAAAGAATTAAGCTTGGCGCGGGACCTTGTGCGTCCCACTTTCCGTAATGTCCCTGCCACGTTCCTTGGACTGTGCACGTTTGATACTATACAGTATAGTGTTCTGACAGGCATCCCTTGGTCTAGAGAGAGAGAGAGAGAGAGAGAGAGAGAGAGAGAGAGAGAGAGAGAGATTACACGTAGAATATGAGACAGATCGCAATCTGTATCATAGGAACATATGCAGAGCCTGTGTTCGCAAAGGATGTGTACTTGGAGGAAACACTGATAATCGGATAACCGTTGAACAGCTTAGCCCCTCGTGAAGGGGATTGCGGGTTAATTACAGTCATCTTAGTACCTGAGCAACTGCACGCAAACATAACAAATACATATTCGAAATAATACTTTATGACAGAATACACGATCGCAATTTGAATGCTTTGAATAAATAAATTGACAAATTTTTAACAGTTTGCTCATGAGTACATGCCATAAGAAGAGCCAATCTAAACTGGCTTGGGAATTTATAAAACTTGATTGGTATATACTGAGCTCTTAGTTTGTGCAAAGGCAGGACAACACAACACAAAATGCACTTCATTTTCTGTATCCTTTCTACAAAGTGGACATATCAAATCTGCTTCACTATGAGAACGATAACGGTAATAATGCTCGGCAATTTCAGAAATACCAAGTCTGAATCTAGTTGTTATATATTTTAAGTGCCTGTCCAGATTTAGCTGTAAATAAGTTTTAACATCAGGTACAGAACAAAAGGACCTGTAATACATAAATCTTTCACTGTTATCCATATGAAAATTCCATTCCTGCCACCTGCACAAAATTAGTCTTTCTCTAAAGACTCTGAGAAAATCGCCAGTCGCATTAACACCTTGATTCAACCAAACATAACCAAATCCAAACAGATACAGTTTACAACGAACATTTGAGACCCAGTTTCTTTTTGTCACGTTCATCTAAATCAAACAACATACGGTAGGCCTTGTATGGTAATCTGCTCTCATGCATTCTGTCAATTTTAACCAAAACTTAACACATTTTATGGCAGAATTTATGTAAATAGGGTACCTGTTCGTTTCGCCATATACAAGGTCATTGGGTGTCCGCAGTTCAACTCCTAGAAATCTCTTGAGCCCAAATAAGTGGACCTTTTCGCATTGCAGAGCTGCTTTTTCTAACCCCCATAACTCCGCACCATATTGTACTATTGGCTGAATCTGTGCGTCAAACAGTTTCAGAAAAGTATGCAGGGAATTATTTTTCAACTTAAAGAGTTTTTGCAAAATACATAACAAGGCATTTTTGGCTCTACTCGAAAGGTTATTACAAGCTGCTACAAAACTAAGTCTGGTAGAAAAGTAAATTCCTAAGTACTTATATGCATTAACGACAGGCATAGTTATACCGTTGAAAGTCCATTTTTCATATGCAGATAAATGCCCCCCTTTCCTAAATACAACAACATTACTTTTATCCATATTTACTTTTAGACGTAAGGCTGACGCTGCGCGATGCAAACTATTTCTGGGTTTGTAGACCAACGACTGTTTCAGCCAACAAAGCCACATCATCAGCCAATAGCAATATGAACAGCTCAAAGTAGTCATACGTAAACATTCGCACCATGTCGACCGCCTCTTATTACTCCAGTGCTAATTCATTGATGAATAAAGAAAATAAAACAGGACTGCATACATCACCTTGTTTCACCCCACGAGTACAGTTAATGTAATTAGTTAGATTAGCACCACACCTGACCCTAGCCTTTACATTGACATACATGCTACGAACACATTGATACAATTTACCTTTGATTCCATTTTTCAAAAGGATTGGCCACAACAAGTTTCTTTTCTATTGAATCAAACGCCTTTTCAAAATCAATAAAGGCAACATATAACTTACGATTGAAACAAAACTGTTTTTGTATTAGCGCCAACAAGGTGAACATATGATCAACTGTTGAGTATCCTCTTTTAAATCCTGCTTGGTGTTCACCTGTCAAATTATATTTTTCTACCCATTCTGAAGTCTGTTATTTATAACTGCACTATATATTTTTACTGCTGATATCACACAAAGATATGCCTCTGTAATTACTGGGATTATTCACATCACCTTTTTTGAATAAAGAAGTATTACAGAATCAGTCCAGTTATCTGGAAAAATACCTTTGTCGAACAAGGCATTAAAAAATTTCACAAAAAAAGTCACCAACCCGACCTCCAGCATATTTCAACATTTCCCCAATGATTCCATCTGGACCAGCAGCTTTACCATTCTTTAACCTATTTATTGCAAGCAGTACCTCTTCTCTTGATATAGGGCGATTCATAGCCATCGTCTCATCTCCATCTTCCTCAGAATAGTCTTGATCATTATCCGAATAAACTGTACCTCCTGTTTCCTCTAATTCTAGTAACCCTTGAAATGCTTAAACCAGTCTTCAACTGTTAAGTTATTATGAACGTGTTTCCGTTTAAAAGATATTGTATGCACAGTTTCCCAAAACTCTCTTTGACTCTTTACACTGGTGACAAGTTTTTCCAATAGCATGTCATTGTACTGTTTTTCTTTTCTTTTTAACAAGTTTTTATATTCTCTTCTAGCAACACAATAAGCATGACTGTCCTTTTCATCTCTTGTGTTCCTAAAGTATACGAGCAGATCTTTTGCTTTTGCTTTGCTTAATTTGCATTCTCTATCATACCAGTCACTCTTGTCTCTCACTGTCAAATTATTTTCTTTTTCATAAAATCAGCTTGTTTCCTAATACATTCATTAAACATGTTTAAAGCATCATTGCAACTAACATCAATCAAACTAATTGCATGATCAAGCAAAGATAATGTTTCATTAGACTGCATTGCACTGACATAAACATGTTCAAAATCGCAATTCCACACAAACTTTTTAATTACCTGTTGTCTTTCCATCGGTGTAGGAGTATGCATATATATTGCTCATCGGGGAAAATTTGCATGTAACTCAATGGGTAAGTGATCCGACTCTAGTCTGTCTGATACAATCAATTTACATGAAGAAGAAAGGATGGTGGACAATTCTTTGGTAACTAGGCAATAATCATTAACACTGCTTCCTGTTTCAGATATATATGTATAATTGCTATCGGTATTACCACTGCAAAAACCATTAAGAATACACAAAACCAAGAGCTGTACACATATTTAACAAACATTTACCATAGCTATTAAGTACATTATCTACAGATTTTCTTACATAGCCATCCAAAACAGAAAGGGTGTTAAACTGATCACAAGGTCCATTATTGCCGTCAAATATATCTGGAGAAAAATTGGAAGTTCTGCTATTTAGGTCTCCAGAAACAATCACATGTGCATCATCAAACTGAGAGTACATACAATCAAAAGACACTCTTCAAGTGCACTTATGCCATTTTCAATATCAAAATGAATGTAAAAAGGTGAACCAACAGGTGGAACATAAGTACAAGCATAGATGACATCCGTTGATAAACCAAAAAGACTCTTGTCAATCAAAAACAAAAGAGAACATTTGGACAATCTGTCTTGATTTCTTTTATATAAGACATGAATTCATTTCGGAAAAGACATAGTATGCCGCCTGGCATTCTTCCTTTTCTGGTAAATTTAATGGCAGGTTTAGA
>JADBJO010004853.1:177297-183230 GCA_016801955.1 Conus betulinus
TATTCAAGACTGGCACAGCCTTTTAAACTTGCATAAAGTCAGACAAATACAAAGATGATCAATCTAATGGGGGGGGGGGTGGGGGGGGGGGGGGGGGGGGGGGGGGGGGGGGGGGGGGGGGGGGGGGGGGGGGGGGGGGGGGGGGGGGGGGGGGGGGGCAAGCACAGGCCAACAACCCCTTTGTTATCACAGTAATGGCTTGGCAAAGATTTGAACTTATGGGAGGGAAGGGGAAGGGGGTTGAAGATGAAGAAAATGTGAACATAACATTAAGAAAATATATTATAAATATGAAAACTCTTCACTAGCTGCATGAGGGAACCATCGCAATCCCTCTCAAAAGCAGATCTATTTGTATTGCCTGCTCCTAGGCCTTTCGTCCGCTGAATCAGACTCATCAGGGAGACGCAGCTAATTGTGTCTCTGTTTCTGTCTGACTTTATTCAAGTTTATAAGTATGTTCCAGTCTTGAATAAACGTTACTCTGAGTTAGGCTTCCTTATGGGAGCAAAGAGTTACCCACGTGTTTATTGTTTGTTGTTTACTGATCCCTGCCTCATTTCATGTTCAATTTCGTTTGAATGAAATCGATTTGTTTTTGTATTTGTTTCTGTCTATCTTTGCGTTTGGGCTTTTGATCTCCTTTTGTATCCTTTGGGTGGATCCTCAGGCGTAGGCGTAAAGATTGTCCCCTACATTTTATACTGTTTGCATAATGTCTTGGTTTTTTCAGAAACTTTTTTCCTCCCCACACTTTCGTTTTGTTTCATTTACTACCCTTCACCAGCCGCTTTGGGGGTGCTGTTGGATTTCTTTTTTTAACTTTCGGTGGTGAGAGCACCACAGCATTATGGGCTGTTGTGTGTCTGTATTTGACGCCAGAAGCACAGACACAATCAGCCGTGTCTTCCTGATGAGTCCAATCCAGCAGACGAAAGGCCTAGATACAAGCAATACAAATAAAATAGATCTGGTTTTGAGAGAAATTACGATGGTTCCCTGATACAGCTAGTAAAGAGTTTTTATATTTATAAAAATATTTCTTTATTATATGTTCCCATTTCTTCATCTTCAAACCCCCCCCCCCCCTCCCCCGATTCTTAGTTAAAATTTTTGCCAAGTCCTTACTGTGATGACGGAGGATTTGTTGGCCTGCACTTGTTTTTTCCCACTATTAGATTGTTCATCTTTGTATCTGTATTTGTCTGACTTTATTCAAGTTTAAAAGGCTGTGCCAGTCTTGAATAAAAGTTACTCTGAGTTAGATTTCCTTATGGGAGCAAGAGTTACCCTACGTGTTTATTGTTTACTGTTCCCTGTCTCATTTCATGTTCAATTTTGTTTTCAATTAAATCGAGTTTTTTTTGTATGTGTTTCTGTCAGGCTTTGTGTTTGTCTTTTGATCTCCCTGGCATCCTGGGGTGGATCCTCAGGCGCAGGCTCGAAGATTGTCCCCTACATTTTATGCTGTTTGCGTAATGTCTTAGTTTTTTCAGCAAACTTTTTTTTTCCTCCCTCCTCTTAAGTTCAAATCTTTGCCAAGTCATTACTGTGATGAGGGTGTTAGCCTGTGCCTGTCTTTCTCCACTATTAGATTGTTCGTATTTGTATTTCTCTGACTTTATTCAAATGTAAAAGGTTGTGCCAGTTTGAATAAAAGTTACTCTGAGTTAGGTTTTCCTTATATGGAGCAAGAGTTACCCTACTCGTTTATTGTTTATCACATGGATTGTTATAGTAACATAAATAGGGGCGATTATTCATCAATTAGCAAACCATTCCACAATGACTAGCATAACAATTTGTTAAACTGAACAGTCAGTGTCTGGGTAAATATGAAAAAAAAGGCGTCTTTCATTACTCGGGGCAAAAAAAAATACTCAATAAAAAATATCTTCACGAGCATACTTTATTTTTATCATTACCTTCTTGTATTAGTTTATATCTTTCAGTCCTCATCCTCACATATATCTTCTTGGACGTTTTGATGTGCAAACATTTGCAAATATGAATATAAACCAAATATTGTTGTATGTATGAAATAAGCTCAAACCATACAAGTACTAACTCATCCCATACAATCACTGAGGAGCAAAGCTAGTCACATTGAAATTAGTAAAATAGTCTTCAAATTGCATGCAGTGCACTTATTTGTTAAATGATTTCAACAGCAAATGAACAGCAAAGATAGCTCAACTTATTCTTAAGTTGGTTCGGCGCACAAATGTCATTGAGCATTCAGTACTATTACTTGATATAGCAATATAACTGCACAGAAAAAAAAAAAATCTTGGTACTCTATTCCATACTGCTCCCAATCTTACAGCTGAACAATGTATTTGTCAGTCTGTGTAAGACTGACAGTCTGTCTAACAGATGACGACAGACTAAACATGAGAAAAATGCATTCCATGTTATACTGATTGCCAGACTGACTATGCCACACCTGCACTCACACACAAGTGAGAAGGAAGTGTGTGGGCAAGGTGTGTGTCTTTACACACTGGGAAATGACATTGATTACGGTGCATGATTGCTGCCTTTCTGATTGCTCTTCACTACATACATGTGTGTGGTAGTAATGTGATTAGTATAAATATATGACATCATCATTTACCAGTATCATATCGGTTGATCATATCTTTTTAAATTTCAATAAATGTTCTGCAGTTCATTTTAATTTCTTTTACTGATTGACGGGGTGTTTTACATACTTAGTTCATACAGTATTTTACATAGCTCATCTCACAGCGAGTTACACAGCATTTCTATGAATGTTTTGTAATGACATACACACATACTGCAAACATTTATGCAATCTGTTTTTAATCATATACACACTGTCAAACTGTTTGATACAAAGCAAGCAGCAGAAGCGGAAGTTTTGCCTGCTGTAGGTATGGTGATAACATGAGTGCAAGAGGTTTGGGATGAGGAAGGCGGAGGTGATTTGTTTTAATAGAATACAGTTCAAATATTCTCACCCAGTTCAGTTGACATGGCCCTATCTCTTTCGTTGAAAAACAGTCCAGCCCACGCTGAATCCAAACCACCTGAAATGAAAACCAAGGACATTAAGATCCATTTGCAACTGCAGTCAAATGTACCACGCACATAGGGGAATCAAAAATGCGACAAACCTCCAGTTACGAATTACCCTAAGTTATAAATCACAGCGCTTGTACATCTGTGACCTTCTGAGGGCTTTGTGTGAGCACACGTAGAAGACATTTTGTCACATGCATCCATTGTTGGGGGCTTTTTATTTACAACAAACAGTAATTAAAATGTGTTTTTATGATGCCTAAAATACATGTTAAAAACAGCAGATCTCCATGTATCTAAGTTAAGGCCAACCTCGTCCTTAAAAGCTCCGTGACAACCAGACCAGATTAGAAAGCCCGGAGGGAGGGGGGAGGGAGAAGGGGGCGAAGGAGAGGGGAGGGGTGGGGTGGGAATTTTCGGAAAACAATGAAAAAAAAAGCATAATATGGAATTTCAAAGAACAGTTGTTTTACATTTCTTTTTCCCAAAACAGCGTCTAAACCCCAGTTAGTAATTGAGGTTTTCTTCTTTTTTCCCTTTCCCATTTGGCTACGTCTTATTTATTTGTTTGTATGTTTGTTTGTTAGTTAGTTTGTTGGTTGTTTTCTCGCCGTTTAAGGGTTACGGTCCAAGCTCCGTGTTGCCGACTGCTCCCCCCACCCCCCCCCCCCCCCACCCCACCCCATTGTGTAAGCGTTTCGTAAATACCAGGGAGGTTAAATCTTCTGCGATAGACATTTTCAAGCAAATTTCTCTTTAGTAGTTGAGGCCAAAACTCGTCATTTACATTTAAGAAACATTATGAACAGAATACCAACGTTTTTCATTCAAAGCAAAAAAGCATAATTAACACACCAAAATAAATACGCGCGCACACATACACATACACACACAAGCGCACACACATGCGCGCGTGCGTACTCACGCACATACACATACACATACGGGTGCGCGTGCCCGCGCGCACACACACAAAAGTACGCACTTACATAAATACACAAAAACACGCATCTCAATACGAACACACCCATCCCCTCACATACACTCAAACTTGCACACTCATACACAGACATACACACGCCCACACACACACACACACACACACACGCGCGCGCCGCGCGCGCGCGCCACTTATGCACACACACACACACACACACACACACACACACACACACACACACACACACACACACACACACACACACACACACATACACACACACACACTCATACTCGAGCACTCGTACACACATGCATTCACTCTCATAAACACACGGATGCACGCACACATATACGCGCGCACGCACATACACATCCACGCCCATTCAGGATACGCTTCGGTGCTCGCACCCCGATCCGTCGGTGTGCAACAGCAGGGGCCCAGAAATCCACCAGTCGGACATCGACACAAGTTGGAGCAAGCTATAGACAAAAAGTATTCGGAAAGGATGTGTTCCATCAAACGGATGATGTAAGTGTGCTGCTGTGAGAATCAGACGACGACGTTCGTTCAAGAATATTCCTGCGATCCGTGTTCGAAAGACGATCGCTTTTTCTGGTTTTAACAACCAGGAAGAAAGAAAAAGACATGTCATAAGAGGAATGTCTTAAATTGTCCAGCATTTGGAAAGGAAGACGACGCATCGGCAACACGAAGCATGCAGAGAACCCAAGCATGTGCTCTATGGCGGCTGCACGCTGTCCACGGACGGACTGATCCAGTTTTTACCTGGGATGACCATCGTCTACAGAACTGACAGTGAAAACCATGGTAACACCAGTGACATTTTCTCGTTCATGATTTTCATCACGTAAAGTAAAAAAAAACAGGATATTGCTGTGGGTTTCCATGTTAATAAAATCGAAATTGAGTCGCGTTTTTGTTGTTGTACATCCCGCCGATTTGCTTACAGGGCTTTTACAGCCTAACAGCATTAAACTTCGTTCATTCGTTCGTTTGTCCAAACATCAAAGCAATAAGCCTATGGAGGAGATAATTCTTACTACATACACACACCACACACACAACACACACACACACACACACACAACACACACACAGAACACACACACACACACACACACTGAGAGCCCATATATACCGGAAATTCAGAAACACCAATTCTGTGTGACTACAGCTTATGTATATCCAATACATGGTAGTCAAGTCAATGGGGTTGGGGTGAAAAGCCTTGCTCTACGTGCAAATTAGACGACCCGAACCATACTGATATGGAATATGCCTAGAATAAGATTTTAACATTTCAAAAATTCGCGAATTGGTTCTAAAAAACAAAACAAACAAACAAAACCTGTTAGGGGGGAGGGAGGGAGGCATTGAGGAGAGGGTGGGGCGGTTAACTGGGGATTTAAAAAACACTGACAAAAGTCAACGGAAGCTTTTGAAGGACTTCATCTTATCATGAAGAGGCTTGTGAAAGTGTTTTTTTTGTACTAGTACAGTCAATAAAATTAAAAATGAGGGAGGATTATCGATGTAGGTCCTCCTCCGACCCACCCCTACCCCCATGCCACCAACGACATCGTGCCCCCCCCGGGTCTTAACACAGCACCCTACCCCTAACCACAACCCATTAAAACGCCGCCCCCCAGCTACCCGTCACCCCACAAGGCCCCTTACGATTGGGGATCTTCGGCCCAGGGCCCCCCAGAATCCGTCCACAGTCCCAGAGCCATCTCTGCTTAGACCTCAGTCTTCCGTCACGCCCCTTCGCCTCTTTTTGTCACTCATTCTAGCAACTGGGCCCAGTCGAGTAGAACGCTTGATGTTCTGGAGTGAATCTTACTCACTGTACGCAGCAACTAGTCATCTTTGATGTTTGGGCTCCGGATCCTTACTGGTCCCAAGGACTTTGCCGGGCCTTGTG
>JADBJO010004854.1:0-12500 GCA_016801955.1 Conus betulinus
CTTGATCAATCAGTCAGTGGGGTGTGTGAAACTGGAAAAACATCACCAGCCCCCAAGAATACAACAGAAAACGGTGAACGGGGACTTTAACTAAACATGGACAAAATGCTCCCAACAAGATTAAGCAGCAAATTTCTGCAAAGGACCAGTCGTTTTCTAAGTGATGACAGCTCCTCTATGAAAATCCAGGGCTGTGTGACCTGCCATATCTATGAAATGAAAAATCCCCCCCCCCCCCTCCTCCAAAGTGGTTTGGAATTTCCAGCCAGCCCCACGTTCAATATCAGCAACCGAAACTCTCCACCAGACGACGGAACTGGCAGAGACAGGCCGGACTCCATGAGCCCTAACCTCCGCTTTAGGGGAAAAAGTCACATGCACTAATCCTGACTATGATACAATCGCCCCACAATGCATACTTACAGAAAAATAATGGTACAATGAACTAACCAATGAGAGTCACCGGCACTCCATATTCTAGGGAGGAAATGGCCGTCCATTTCCCTGTACCCTTTTGACCCGCCGCGTCACGGATCTTCTCGACCAGCGGCTTTCCGTCTTCATCTTTGTATCTCATGATGTCTCGGGTGATCTCTATCAAGAACGACTCCAGCTCACTCTTGTTCCAGCTTTCCAACGCCTGGAAGTGGAAAAATGCCATACAGAAAGAAAGGGGAGGAGAATGGGAAAGGCATGAAAGATAAAGAGAACCAGACAGAGAGAAAGTGATGTCAGATACAGAGAAGGCAACATCACAGAAATGCCAGATAAGGAGAGAAAGCAACACAGACAGAGATGCCAGATGAAAAGAAAATAACTCAGAAAGAGATGCCAGATGAAGAGAAAGCAGCAACACAGAAAGAGATGCCAGATAAGGAGAAAGCAACTTTAAAAAAAAATGTCA
Source organism: Conus betulinus (assembly GCA_016801955.1). Classification (NCBI taxonomy): domain Eukaryota; kingdom Metazoa; phylum Mollusca; class Gastropoda; order Neogastropoda; family Conidae; genus Conus; species Conus betulinus. The sequence continues at coordinate 905 of JADBJO010004854.1, forward strand.
GATAAAGAGAAAGCAACACAGAAAGAGATGCCAGATGAAGAGAAAGCAACACAGAAAGAGATGCCAGATGAAGAGAAAGCAACTTAGACAGAGATGCCAGATGAAGAGAAAGCAACTTAGAAAGAGATGCCAGATAAGGAGAAAGCAACTTTAAAAAAAAATGTCAGATAAAGAGAAAGCAACACAGAGATGCCAGATAAAGAGAAAGCAACATAGAAAGAAATGCCATATAAAGAGAAAGCAACTCAGAAAAAAAAAAGCAAATAAAGAGAAAGCAACACAGAGAGATGTCAGATAAAGAGAAAATACCATAGAAAGAAATGCCATATGAAGAGAAAGCAGAGAGAAATGCCACATAAAGAGAAAGCAACTCAGAAAAAAAAATGTCTTATAAAGAGAAAGGAACTTAGTGATGCCAGATACAGAGAATGCAACACAGAAAGAGATGACAGATTAAAAAGAAAGCAACAAAGAAACAAATGACAGATCAATGAAGTCACAAAGGGATGGATGAAAAAGAGAAAGGAGAGCACAGGTGGAAGGGGAGGTTGGCTGGAGAGGAGGAGGGGAGGGAGGGGGGGGGGGGGAGAAAGGGGAAGAGATAGAGATGACAATAAAGGGAAACCATCAGAGAGAGAAGGAGACAGAAAGGGAGAGAGGGAGTGGGGAGATGACAGACAGAGAGAGAAAGGGGGAGGGGGGGGGAAGACAACTAAAACATAAAACAACAGACAGAGAGAAAGTGAGAGACAGAGCGAGAAATACAGAGAGAGAGAGAGAGAGAGAAGAGATAGAGAGAGAGAGATACAGAGAAACCAGCAGTGAGATGACAGGTAAGAAGGTGAACCCGAGACCAAGAGTGAGCAAGATGAATGACAGAGACACTGAGAAAGCAACAGAAAAAGAGGTGAAAATACACAGAACGCAATAGATAGATAGATAGAGAGGGTGAGTGAGAGAGAGACCAGAGAGAGAGAGAGAGAGAGAGGGAGAGAGAGAGGGAAAGACAGAGAGAGAGACAGGACATGCACAACAAGAGGCAAAGATATATAATGACAAAGATGCAGAAAGCGATGGGAAAAAGGGAGATGGCAAATACACAGAGAATGGCAAGGAAAGTGTGAAGACAAATACACAGAACAAGACAGACAGACAGAGAATGATAATGGAAAAAGAAAAAGCAACAAACAGACAAGAGATGATAAATACAGAAAAAGTGACATAGAGAGACAGAGTAAGCGAGAGAGAAAAAGACAGACAGACAGAGACAGTGAGAGACAGAGGTAGAGAGGTAGACAGAGAGAGAACAAAAGAGAAAGATAAAGCAACCGAGAGTGACAACACAAGAACAGAAAAAGAGACAGACAACACTCAGGAACGAAAAGACATGAAAGAAACGAGAGAAGCCCCAGGAGTGAGGCACAGCAAACAAGCAGCGAGATCACCCACGTCAGCCATTTCTTCATGAGACATGCCCAGGGCGTCCTTCATCAGGCTGTAGGCCTCGCAGATCAGCTGCATGTCACCGTACTCAATGCCATTGTGCACCATCTTCACAAAGTGACCTGCCCCTTCGGACCCACCTGCCAATCATGCACAGAGACAGGTCAACAACGGCAGTGGTGGATCTGTGAACTTTTCAATATTCATCAAAAAAAAAAAAAAGAGGGGAAAATCATCAAGTCACATCAATTCATATTAGAATATGCTACTCTACAAGGTCATTTGTGGATTTCATACAAAAGAAGTGTGCAAGCTGAAGGCTCCCAATCTGAATACTTGCGGCTGAGATTCACCAGAATAACTGCAAGGAATTGATTTTCTTAACCTGGCAGCATTCATTTTGAAAATAAAATCTAGAAAAACAGAACGAAGCTAGCACATTCACTGGACCACCCAGTCAACATTACCAGTACACTATCTGCCAGTACCTACTCATTAGGACTCTACATTTTGTTCCTGTATGGGTTATTTTCAAAGTCATGATCATACAGAAACAGCTTTCAGTGTGTCCAAAGTGAAAATGGCTGCCATTTAAAGGTGCTTCCATTTAAATCAAAAGTTTTCCCATTTTTTCTTCTCTCAGGGTGACAATGAATGATGGTGACAGAGGACTATCCACTGATCTAACGGCTGACACATTACTGAATTGATATCGACTGTGCATCAAGCATTTTTGATGGCCTGGGTATGTTTGCAGTCACTTTAAAATCCAGTGACGGCGTTTGACGAGACCAAGAGCTGGGAAGCTGGCCTGGGTGATGGGGACTGAGAGTTCTGGGAGCCAAGTGAAGGACAAGGGGGGTCATTTACAAACATCAACACTTCCTGGTGCAGATACATGGAAAGCACATCAAACCAATCACTTGATTTTTATGCAAAATCTGGTGCAGTTTGGACTTGCAGGATTTCTGTTGGTAAATCTTTAACAACAACAAAAAAGTCCAGTTTCATATTTCATGTGTATGTTTGTCCAATGCACTAGGAAAATTAATCTGGGAGTTATATACAAGTACATGTTACATAAAAAAAAAAAGAAGACGATTGAACAGTTAAATGTAAACACTTAAGTAAATATCATGAGGTACATTTCATACTTGGGGGGTAAAGTGTTTGAGGGGTAAATGTTTCATGGGGGTTTTTTTTGTTTGCTTTGTTGTTGTTGTTGTTTTTGTGAAGAAGTACACAAGATACACCACAGGCGTCGGTCCAAGGTCTAATACATGCACAGCACCACTGATGGAGACACTCACCCAGTCACAGCATGGATCAGAACCAGCTTTGGCCGCTATGGACTGGAAGATGTTCTTAATAGCAGGCCTGCAAATTCAACCACCATCACCGACATTAGATTACTGCCCAAAAACAACAGAAATTCTCACCTGTTTCCTAATGAAAAGTTTGTGACATGGCGCTTTCAAGGAAGCAATCATTTAGGAGGCAGCCTCCAAAATATGTCTAACTACAGAAAGATACTACACACTGAAGTCCTGATACGCAGAAGAGACATTGGCATGAAGATCCCTAGTTCATCCTGTAACTGCAGCAGTGTTACTAATTTTGTAAAACAATATGAAGTCAAAGTATTCTGAATTTTCGCTGCTCAACCAGTTTCCAATTATAGACCTATGACAGTTAAAATAATCTAAAGGAAAAAAAAAAAAAAAAAGCCTTTTCAAAAAGAGGATTCACTAGCAACAGTGAGCCAGAGGCCCAAACACACACAGGCAGGGGAAAGGAGTTGTGGATATACGGGGGTGGGGGGGTGACAGGAGAGAGTTAAAAAAGAAAGACAAAGAAACAGCATCCACCAACACCCTGTCAAGTCCCCTCCCCGCTCCCCACCCCACCCCCTCCCCATCAAAGTCTTATTTTCCCTGACTGCCCTTGCCACCATCATAACAAAGGAAACATAAACAGGCGATGGATGGAAGAGCCTCACCAAGCCTCGTCGGCGCCACCAGGCATGAGGGAAGGACCGTAGCGGGCACCATCCTCACCGCCGACACACCGCTCCCGACGAACAGCAAACCCTTCTCCTTCAGGTACTTGCACCGTCGCTGAAAATGTTGGGAAGCGCAGGGAAGTTACAGAATGTTTCTTCTCCAATGCGTCTCCAGGGACCTGTCGGTCTATTCTCCTGGAAGTTATAGAATTTTTCTTCTCCAACGTACCTCCAGGGACCTGTCGGTCCATTATCCTGGAAGTTATAGAATTTTCTTCTCCAACGTACCTCCAGGGACCTGTCGGTCTATTATCCTGGAAGTTTATAGATTTTTCTTCTCCAATGCATCTCCAGGGACCTGTTGGTCTGTTCTCCTGTTTTCATGATACCCTTAGGTAGGCCAGAGTATACACAACAATTGCCCAAAACTGGGAACGGACTTCCCCCCTCTCCTCTGCTATTCCCATCTACTACCCCCCCCCCCCCCCCCCCCCCAGCCCCCACCCTGTTCTAAGTTTCAAGCAGACAGGGCAGCATCCACACGCACACACACAATACAAACATATTCACATTGGGTATGTAGAACAAGGAAGAGGGAATGAATGAACAATTTCAAAGATCTGAATAAATGTCAGCGAACCGCCCAGAGAAACGTGGACAAATGAGTCAAAAGACAAAACACAACGCGTTTCGACCTCTTGGGTCTTCTTCAGGTGAAACGAAAACAAATAAAATAACGAAAATGCACTTAGCTTTGATCGAGCACGCCTTCTTCCTTGAGCTCAACTCTGAAGCAATCTGAAGCGATCAAAGCTAAGTGCATTTTCGTTATTTTATTCGTTTTTGTTTCACCTGAAGAAGACCTAAAAGGTCGAAACGCGTTGTGTTTTGTCTTGTGACTCGTTTGTCCACGTTCTCTGGGCAGTTCACTGACATTTATTTAAGATTGTTTAGATTTCTGCCTGCAGTTGTCTCACTTTGCAACTAGATTCAAAGATCTGAGAAGAAAAAAAAGAGTGATACATGCATGTAGTATAGAACAGAAAGACAGTAAGAGAGAACAGCATATAAACTGAGAAAAACACTGAAACTGAGAGTGACAAATAGCCGTGTCCTTGTGGCATATCAAGGAATGAGAGAAACTGAAAAAAAAAAAAAACAGAGATAGGAAGAGTAATACATAACTGTGTAATGCAGTGTAACAGAGGAACAAAAAGGAAAGAAAGAACAATACCAAACCACATGTATTTGTAGCATATCAAAGACAGAAAACAAAAACTGCATGTATTTGTAGCATATCAAAGACAGAAAAACAAAGAATGAAAAATACACACATACACACACTCTCTCTCTCCCTTCCTGCCCCCTTCTTCCCACACCAGTGCATATATACTTATCCATCTTATGAACATAAACACATACGCACACATCACGCTAAACATAATGAACTTGGGAACTGAGCGAACTTACGTTGGAGTCCCTGTACTCTGAATTTCCTCCATCGATGATGATGTCACCTTCCTCCAAAAGAGGAACCTGAAAATGTCAAACTGTTTGAAAGCCTATAGGAAAAATGTCAATGATCATTTCATTTTCATGCACACATGCATGCACGCACACATGTGCACGCACACCCACATGCTCTCTCTCACACACACACACACACACACACACACACACACACACACACACACACACACACACATACACAGAATGGGTAGTTATTCACTGGATACAAGAAACAGATATATGACTTGACATTAACAAAAATATCAAGACAGTTTACCCTTTTTCTGTAACAAAGACGGGCCTCTTTCACTTCTTTCACTGATCAGATCTCTATGCTGTTCAGGGGTTCCTGTATTGCCTGATCCACTCTGAATCTCAGTAGAAAGTCTATCACAGAATGTATACAGATTACACCCATGTACTTGTCAGGTCATGTTGGAAACAGCAGCAACATTTTTTTTCACTGTCCCAACCTCTGTGCCACCTCAGTGCACCCACACCGCTCATTCTGACATCCTGTCCACAGCCACAGCCCGGTCGGCCCAGCCGCAACCTCGGCACTCCACAGAGAGCAGTGAATGTCAAGTTGTCAAGAGGCAACTCACCGGAAGAGACACTGCACTGCTGCCTAGTCACTTCAGTGGTGTTCAGTGGCACCTGTTCTGATCCAACATATGCAGGACACCACTACTAAGCCCCCTATTGAGAACAATAATTGTTTAGTCGCGGAGCCAGCGTGAGTGAGAGCTCTCCCTCCACAGGGCTCCACCACGTCTGTCCAACGACAGCCCCCATGGACTCGCCAATACCGGTGTGACCCCGATGGAACCAAACCAGGGCCACACACGTGGTGAGGACATCGAAACTGAGGTCAGCATGAGAGCAGGGCATGAAGGGCCACAGAATCTGAGACATAAAAAAATTTCTTTAAGCTGATCAATAAGAATGAGGATGATAAAGATGATGCTATGGATTTCCATTTCGGTCTGAGACTACATCACAGGGCTGTACTCTACGCTTCCTTTCATAACATACCCTGGTGTCAACCAGGCCCGAGAGACAGACATACAGACATCTGCAGTGTTGGTCAGAAAATTTGAGCAGCACTCTCAGAGACACATCCATTAAGTGATTGAAACTTAGCTGTGTGGTCCCAGTCTTCCCAACTGAACACATAGCAAACTCAACTCTGGGTAGGAGCCGGTCGGGGCAGAAAAACCCACCTGACTCTGATGGGATTCGAACCCACGACCTCCCAGCCAGGAGTCTGTGACGCTAACCATTTCGCCACAGTGGCTGGTTCTTTTGCTTTCTTCATTTACATTATTTTTGTTTCTGCTTGGAATGTAATCACAAAAATCAACGATACAGCAACTACAGGCTCTACTGTTTGGGTCAGCTTGTCTGTGGGGGCAAGAATCACAAGAAAACTGTGACAGTTTCCTTGATGAAACTATTGTTGGAGGTGAGTGATATCCCAGCAAGTCACAGGCAGGCCAAAGTGACATCAATGTTGATGGCAGCAAGCCAGGTGTCTGGAATGAAAGGGGTGTGGTCATACACTTAGGAGGGGTAGCAGTGGACTGAGGTATAAATGCGCAACAAATAGGAGTAACAGTTGACACAAGTTATGGAAATATAGCGGTTTCCATGAATGCGCTCACTTGATATAACCTATTCTGTATGACTTATACAGGATGTTTCATTTGGGTTGGGTCCATTTTAACAAAAACATTAATCAGTATATGAATTCAGATTGCTTTTAATGAGTGTTAAGTTCCAACAGACCCATTCCTGAGGGTGTGCTAATATTCAAAGTGCTTTTTAACTGCATTTGTGAATACATCTTCTCGATGCATGTTATTCTCTGGTACGGACTAACTTACTAATTGGTATTTATGTAAGCATTAATGGGTACATGAGTTCAAACTGTGTTTAAGTATGTTAAATTCCTATACACAAATTCCCAGTTGTGTGCTAAGATTTGAACAGTTTCTGCTGTATTTTCATCTAACAAAAAAAACAAACAAACAGTGCATATTTGACATAGCACATGTTTACAACTTTTCTTATAAAAAAAAAAAAGTTCTAATACCATTTAGCCTTTAGCATGAACAAAATTAATACAATGATGAATTAGCTAATCATCCATTTTCTTTTCAAAATACACAAACATTTATGAATATGTCTGCTCTACTTAGTTTTCAATTTTTTTGTCATTTGTTGGGGGGGGGGGGTGGGGGTGGAGGGCACACCCTATAGCCTTATGTCCCAAACCTGAAAACAGTTTTGAGATCTAAAGGGTTAACGCTTAAAACATTCATTCAACATGATACAGGAAAGAGGATATGGCAATCATTCCTGTGATGATATTAATATGAAGGGTGAACTGCACGCATATTGATTAATTCAAGCAATCTCACAGCTGTGCCCAGCTCAAAATACAGTGATAAGCTGGACAATGTGGCAAAGATATTGTTGGAGTTTTATGGGGGTATAGATGTTGGAGTGTATGCTTCAACCTATTCATGTATTTTTGTGTGTGTGGGGGGTGTGGGGTTTGTGGTGGTGGTGATGGTGGGGTGCATGCGCACGTAAATGCGCATATACGCATGTGTGTGTGTGTGTGTGTGTGTGTGTGTGTGTGTGTGTGTGTGTGTGTGTGTGTGTGTGAAGTAAAAACAATAAAGCGCAATTAGATGAATCCTTAAAAAAAAAAAAAAAAATTAGCTGAAGAAATCTGCTTGTCAGAACAGACAAAATGACAAGTTGGTTTAAATAACTTTATTTCAGAAACAAATAAACAGAATACCTTCATAACTGACAGGACAAATGAGCAACAACAAGCCCTAGGCTTATACTGTGCTCAAATTGACAAGTTAATTTGTCAAAAATAAGTAGCACTGACTACAAAGTCAGTTCTTAAGTCCACAACATTAACTGCTTTCAGCACCAGGTCATGAAAAACTTCCACATTCGACAAGTTCTTGGTTACCTGTATACCATCTAAAAGGTTCAAAGCTGAGGTACATAAATACTTTACAGCCTTCAGGAGATACACTACCATATAAAGCAAAAAGTGTAGGGAAACACTGACAACATGAACAAATGTCAATACCAATGACGGTAAGCAGCGCCACCACGAACCAACTCAGGGAGAGAGGTCAAGGACATACCAGCTTGTCGATGAAGTTGTCCACGGGCTGACCGGCCTTCACCAGCATCATGACCCGGCGGGGCTTCTTCAGCTTGCTGACCATTTCCTCCAGGGACTTGGCTCCCAGCACCTTTTGTGCCTTTTGCTTCCTTGTTCAGAAACTCATCTACTCTTGACGTCGTTCTGTTGTAGGCCACCACCTGATGAACGGCGTTATCATTAATGCATGTACAGTTCAGTTCAGTGGTTATTTTAAGGTCTATCCATCATTAATGATATCAGACCAAACACATGTACATTTGTATGGATTATGCTCAATATACATTTGAATGTCGTGCACACTTGCACAAAAATGCAGACAAACTGCTACCATCTGATGAACAGTGTGTAATTAACGTACGTTTTTGTATGGATTATGCTCAATATGTTCTGTTTCACTGTCACACATACTTGCACAAAAATGCAGACAAACCACTACCATCTAATGAACAGTGTGTCATTAATGTATGTACATTTTGCATGGGTTATGCTCAATACGTGTGTTTCAACGTCATGCATACTTGCACAAAAAAGCAGACAAATTCAATGCTAATATCTAGAACCCATTGTTTATGATCTCTTTTCTACAATTTATGTGTTTTTATAGATCAAAACAGGTGACTGAGATTTCCCTTCACTCTGCTGTATCTATAGGCCTGACAGCTGAAAAGTATGATATCTAACCATGACTCATGTATGAATTCTAGATACTGCCAATGGTCAAGAGGAAGAAATTTTCCTCTTCCTTTTCTTTTCTGTCTGAAATAATTCTGTCAACTTTCCCCTCTTGTAATCGTTTCACTAATTTCTGCCAAAGAAAATGGGAAAAAAAAGAACAAAACAAAACAACTTTATTCAAATTCGAAGCCTTTTGTAGAATGAGCAAGATTGTAAGTAATGTAAAACTACCTAAACAGAATGCATCAGTCTTTTCAAGTTCTGAGGAAGTGTTTCGAAAGTTTTTTTTCATTTTCTGACACTGACAACATATGGCTGAAAATAATCAAAGCTCAAGCTGATGAGATATTTTACAACAAAGTATTAGATAGAGTTGACAACTGATGATAATTTTTTTTTTACAACAAACTGTAAGATGGTGTTGAAAACTGAATCTTTTTTTACGACACACGGCTGTTCAGGTCAAGCAACTTAGTTTTGAGGGGCAGGGGAGTTTACAGCTTGACCACAGCTGCAGAGGCTAAGCCATGAATGAAGGTCAGGGAAAGTGGTGTTTTCTGCAGGCTGCTCCCCAGCAGCCAGCTAAGTGTGCTGTACTCTGCGAACTGAATGTCATCTGTGTACAGCCGGTCTGGCAGCAATGTGTTCGGCATTGTTGAGTGGCCATTACAAACGGGGCTGTTGGTTTGATAATTAGTGGTTGTCATGAAAAATGTAATATGTCTGCGCTCTTGAGATGACTGAACTGGCGAATTCCCGACAATTCTTTTAATACCAAACTCGACTAGGTTTATTTTCCTGTAGGTAACACAGATCTGGCATGAAAGCTTGTATGCAAATGGTCAGGCAATATTAGAACAATGACAACACACATAAATTGTGCAAAAATAACGTCATCACTTTCTGGGAATTTAATTTTCTATATATATGTATGGAATGGTGCTCAGTTACTTATCCTTGGAATTTATGAGTTTACTATACACACACACACACACACACACACACACACACACACACACACAAGGTGCAAGAAGCTTCCAGAATTTGTCTCTTGAAAGTTTTGAGATTGGTTGTAATTCATGATGGTTTTCAGTCTTTCACGAAAGTTCCATGCATTTTGATTGGTAGTGCTACATCATAATTCTTCAACATTCTTCAATACTTCTTGTTTTGTGATGGGCTGTCTTGCTTGTGCTTCCTGAACTTTCAGTTTCATGACCTATCAATAACAGTGGGAATGAGAGAGAGAGAGAGAGAGAGAGAGAGAGAGAGAGAGAGAGAGAGAGAGAATATCAAAATTGAATGTGGAGTATATGAGGACATGTTCTTTGCTTTGGGACTGATGCTATGGTCACTGAGAGCTGATTTGTGAATGTTCTGTAATTTAAGACTCTGAACTTTGAACTTGTTACCAGATTTCTCCATCCGAATCGACTGAACGAGAGATCAGAACTAACTCCTGTTTACCTTCATTCAGCATCCAACTCACTAAAGTACCATACCACAAGGAGTCTGGTTCTTGGTTGTAACAACGGGTCTTTCAGAGTTCCCCCTCAACCTCTATCAATTCCTCCAGAGCAAGTAATACACGTCTCCCTGTCAGAGACTCTGAACACTAAAAAAAAAACAGAAAAAGAAAAAAAAAGAATTTGGCCCCCCCCACCCCCACAGATTTTACTCTTACATCCTGCTGGGTGGAGATAGCTTTACCTTACCATGGAAACAGGGGGTAGAAATACCCTTTTAAAAAAAAGCAAACAAGGACTTACTGTGAAGCCATGGTCATTCATGTTGAGAATGAGATTCTGCCCCATCACCGCCAGACCAATCAGTGCGATGTCACCCCTGGTGAAAAAAAGTGTTTTTTTAACAACAAGATACACACACACACACACACACACACACACACACACACACACACACACACACACACACACAGTGTAGTGTGTACGTGTGTATGTGAGTCCATTTAATGAATGTGAAATTGCATACTATTCAATTTTGAGTGTAAACGTGTGTAATTGGTATGTTTCTTAATCTAATACCATCTATGATTACATCCCATGAAAAAAAATCTGGAAAACTTTATCAATTTGTTGGCAAATTGATGTCGACACAATGACTGGTCCAGCGCACAGTCCAGATAATGGGGCCAATACATGTGCATGTGTGCATGCATGCATGCTGTGTGTGTGTGTGTGTGTGTGTGTGTGTGTGTGTGTGTGTGTGTGTGTGTGTGTGAGTGCAAGTTGTGTTTGTGTACTTGTATGTAAAAATGAGCATGTAAGAGCAGGTAAATATGAGAAGTGAACAGAGACAGAGCAGAATACAAATACTTCTTTCAATATCAGCCAGAGCCCCAGACTGAAGGAGGTAACACTTATAGCAAAGGAATCAAAAGTATGACAAGAATCGCTTTGAAAGTAAGTATGATATGATTATGAGGCAGGGAACAGTAACAAATAAGTAGGGTGACTCTTGCTCCCACAAGAAAATAAATATACGCTCTTAACTCCAAAGGAATGCTACTTACGACACTGAATTGCCTAGCAGATATGACAGCACAGAGCACACAGAACAAACAAGGAAACATCCCCCGCCAAAAAATCGTGCTCCAAGCTTGCCCATATACCCTGTACCGAACACATCTACACAGCAACATAAACTGGAGAAATGAACAAATATAAATCAACTTCTATTCAGAGACTGGCACAGCCCTTTAAAACTTGAATACAGTCAGACAAGTACAAGGACGAACAGAAACAAAT
>JADBJO010004854.1:17500-25000 GCA_016801955.1 Conus betulinus
TGCGAATGAGAGAGAGAATTGGGAGGAATGGAAGGGGGAAGAGATCGAGAGGAGGGGGGAGGACAGGGGGACAGACAGACAGAGACAGAGAGAGAGAGAGAGAGAGAGAGAGACAGACAGACACAGACAGACAGACAGACAAATGGGGGGGGGGGGGGGGGGGGGAGGGAGAGAGAGAGAGAGAGAGAGAGAGAGAGAGAGAGAGAGAGACAGAGACAGAGACAGAGAAACAGAGACAGAGACACAGAAAGAGAGACAGACAGACAGACAGGCAGACAGACAGGACAGACACAGTCTATGGACAGTTAGACAGACAGACTGACAGATAGCACAAATGAACTAAACAAAATGGTATCAAAAGGAATAAAAATAATCTGAATAGATCTCTCTCTCTATCTCTCTCTCTCTATATATATATATATATATAAAACATGACTGCCTTCACCTTGTCCTAAATAAATGGAGAAGGAATTACTTGAAATCTCACAAAACATTAAAACAGACAACGTCTATCGCTCTATCAATCACAAAAAAATGATACCTTTGCTTGCATTTAAAGAAAACAAAACATGCAAGAGACAAAAAAAGAACTGATACTACATCTGTTTCAGGAGAGAAAAACTGAAATAAATGATTTGCATAGAAAGAGAGACAGACTAAGAGAAAAGAGAGAACTCTGCAGAAGGTTAGAACTTTGTAGACTGAGTAAGGAAAAGAAAGAAATAATTAGCACTGCCAAATTACATGCAAAGCTGAACACATCTTATTCAATCTATACACTTGCTCACCCTTAAACTGTGAAAGACAGAAACGCAATTTCTTTTTTTTAATCACAGAAATAATGCCAGTTCTTTCGTTAGGTGGGTAGTTCCTGTCTTTGTACTGCTATAGCTGCAAAAATGTGACTGACCAGAGCTAGCACACTGGACGTAACTTACAAGACTTTTGATATGGTACAGCTGAAAATGATAAACTTTGTTCTGCTATTGCTTTGGTCCCTGAAGTAAAATGGATGGAAAATTTTCACCTGTCCTTTTAAAAGTTTTCAATTTTGCTTCTTACCATCCGTTTTGAACATATATTGATTAGGATATTCTATTTTTTGGATTTAAAACACTTCTTAAAGAAAAACTGACAGACTTGTTAATGTCACAAGTCAGAAAAAAGCAAGCAGTATAATATCAGAATTTGTAAAACACAATATAAAGATAGGGATGTCAAGCATGCATGTCCCCCTTCCTCCATTAGCATGAGCTGTCCCATTTTATTTATAAAAGACATACACAAACGTCCTACACACACACACACACACACACACACACACACACACACACACACACACACACACGTGTGTGTGTGCCACATGGTGCTGATCAAAGTGTGCACAATACACAAACTGCAAAGCACAGGCGTATCCACTTGAAAGCATAAGAGTGTGTGAGTGTGTGAGTGTGTGTGTGTGTGTGTGTGTGTGTGTGTGTGTGTGTATGTGTGTGTGTGTGTGTGTGTGTGTGTGTGTGTGTGTGTGTGTGTGTGGTGTGTGTGTGTGTGTGTGTGTGTGTGTGTGCAGGATGCGTGCACGCATGCACACAAACTTGCATATGTGTGTGGGGGGGGCATCTGTGTGTGTTTGTGAGTATGTACACCTGTGCATGAGTGCCCAAGACAGAGAGAGAGAGAGAGAGACAGACTGACACAGAAAGAGACAGAGAGTGTGTGAACATGTTTGTGTGGTCGACTATGTGCCTGCTTGATAGAAAGACAAACTGACAGGAGAGATGGACACGAAAGATATTCCAGTTCAAAAGGCCACCCCACTCTCCCCCTGCCGAATAATGCCATGTTTATTGAAGCCTGTCATTGGAACAACACACAGGTATGCATTCCATACTGCATTCAGGGCCATATCAGCCATTTTCAGCATACAGGTCAGACCGAATGTGTGCATATGTACCCAAGGCACCCCTTTTCTCTAAAAACAGGATGCAGGATGTACTATGACGTGAACACTCCCCTGACCACAACCCACGTGGTCAGCCTTTAATTTGCATCCTGCTTCCTGTTTCAACTTTCTCTCACTCAACCAGAAGACAATAGCAGGATGAACAACTGAACCAAATCAGAATGATCCTATCCCTCTATGGCACGCCATAAAAAGTTATAACAATAACATACAAACACCGTTTCTGGTCTTTTTTCATCCAAGTCAAACAGTGATCAACAGTCACTGCAGAACCTCTGAACCTGTACATGTTTGTTGTGTCAAATGAATTAAATAAATTCAACAGTCTTGTTGCAGAACACTATGAATCCACCTGACAAATTTCAGAACAGCTGACTTTTCTTCAGACAACATCAGTGAATAGAAGAAATTTAATGACATACATTTGGAAAAAACACATACAGAAAGAGAGAGAAAAAGACAGAGAGATCGCAGGTGAGCTAAGTGAGATTGCAAGTAAATGACAAGATAGTAAAAGTAAGAGAAGAAAAAAAGAACAAAACACCAGAGAGACACGCAGACTGACATGTAGTTATCCAAGCAGAAAGGAGAGCGAGGGGGTGGGGGGAAGGGGCCAAAGTCCAAGGAATTCAAATGTGTGTGTGTGTGTGTGTGTGGTGTGTGTGTGTGTGTGTGTGTGTGTGTGTGTGTGTGTGTGTGTGTGTGTGTGTGTGCACGCACATGCGCTCGCATACCTGCATCACTGCATGCCTGTGTGTGTATGTGTTTTCACACACTTTCTACAGTACTAGAATAAGCCAATTAGTCATCAAGTAATGAGTGCAGCAAATATCATAGGCAGCTTTTTAAATTTGGAAGCAACTGGCAATCCTGGAATTTAGGAACTTCCTACTCAAGAGTAATATCTTAAAATATAATGCTTACTTCAGTCACATAATACACATGACAACGATAAATAAACTTAAAGTGAATACTTCTAGAGCAGCTCTGACATTTTCTTCTAAATTTTCACCCAGATCTTTAATGGAAAGAAAGCAATAATTCGACTCATCTTTAAAATCAAGAAGGTCCAGTGTATACTAGTCAGGTATGTCTAGAATAGATAATGAAACACCTCAAACATTGTGATATGCTTGTACAGCTAGAGTGGTCCTCACTGAGGAACAATAGGGTACCTCCAGACTCTCATTCTGTACAAAATCCCTTCCAGATTGCCATGTCTCAGGAGAGAACAACAGACCCCTGCCCACCACAGGCAGAAGAAGCCACTAATCAACAGTATTACTGCATCTCATGCATAACCACAAAAACTCTCTCTCTCAGAACCCTCTGAGACTGGAACATCCTGAACCCAGAGACTGCCACAACCCACTCTCCCAGTACTTTACGCCTGAGAGTGCTGAGACAAAAAAACTAACAAACTCAACCCCCCACCCCCCCCCCCAAGCTGCACAATTTGTAAACCCCTTCACATTAGTAACCATTGACAACAGCTGGGCGTTTTTGTGGAGGACAACGAAGAAGAAAACAGCAAGGTTTTAAACACAATTTTCTCATTAGCTGAAGTGAACCCATTTCTCTTCAAGGGATACTTCACTTAAAGTTTTAACTTCTCACAAACAATTTTGCCAAAAGGCAGACTAATTAACAAGGTTATTGTAAAGTGTAGTGTACCAAGACATTGCAATTAAAGTCTCATTTGCTTTCAGACTTTTGATCTCTTGACAAGCTCAAGCAATATATGTTGTACATGAACCTGACACTGACCGGATACTTCATCTGAAGTTTCTTTACAAAATCATTTGACCAATATGTAAAAACAAATTCATACAGTTCTATTACAAAATTTATTGTTTCTCAACACATTTAAGATTTATCATACTTTGACACTTGATTTTTCCTGTTTGACTCTGTCAACAGCTGACTCTGTTTCGGCCAAAAGACTTCAAAACACCCCCCCCCTTTTTTTTTTAAAAATTAATTTGAGCACATTAGTTTTGTTGCCTGAACACTGCCTTGACACAGGTCCATGGCACTGATCTGGGTTGAACAAGTCAAAATAGTTTCAGGAGTCTATGGGTAAGAGCTAAAGTCTCCTGCTACCCATTTCTCCTCTCTTTATGTTTTCACTTGGGACACATACTCAATCATCAATGTTTGGCTTAAAATGACAGTAAACATGTAAATCCCTTTGGAGGTTTACAGCTTTTACTTTTTTTTAAAAGCAAAGTTATATGCAAAGAAACTACAATTTATGCTGTACCGTGTGTGTACGGGAAAAAAAATCATGATCATGACATCTTATACGTTTGTCGTTTGCTTGGCTAAACAGATGGGGCCAGAAAGGTACTAATACTGGACCATGAAGATGACTGCGCGCGCATGACTTCTCAGGCAATTGTCCGAACCCTCTATCCGGTCATTCCAGCGATGGACATCGTCCTTCACCAGCAACCCTGTCCATTGCCGAGGTTGTTAAAAAAAAAAAAAAAAAAAAAAAAAAAAAAAAAAATAACACAGCGCTATATCAAACCTTATCAACGATCCAGCACGGAAAAAACCACGAGTAAATCTCTAAAAGGAAAGCAAATAATTTGAAAGATTTAACACTAGGCCTAGAGTCAATCATAATCTTAAAATGAATGCCTCAAAACTGGACAAATCGTCTGCTACAGGACCGATAGACAGCAAACATTTAGGCTAGTTTTTTCTACAAAGTTAGTACTCACTGAGGAGAAGACATGGTGAACTTTCGAAGAAAAACTGAAGAAAACGAAGCTGCTTCACAAACGATTCGTTCACAAACTGTCTTTCCTCCAACTTGACTCTGTAATAAAGTGCCGAGTCACAATGATCCGGCTCGTCGTCCTCGAACAGTCGCTCTTAAACACAAACCAACCTTGACCTTTGTTGCACTGAATGGGAACAAGTGCAGCAGCCGCGATTTGCACAAAATGAAGTCCGGAACAAAATGGCGATTGGTTACTTTCGATTTTGCTGGGATAACCAATTTTTAAGTCAGAACTTTTAAGTCACTTCAGCTATATGTCTCTCTCTTCTCATACGGGCAAGGTCTATGTACCGCTGTTATACCAAGATTGTGAAGAAAGAGTCTCTCTCTCTCTCTCTCTCTCTCTCTCTCTCTCTCTCTCTTAAAATACTGGTTCACTCAAAAAATGAGTAGGTCACCAGCGCGCATGTTAAAAAGTAAAATAAATGATGAAATAAAATAAAGAATAAAGTGCGACTCAGCCTGTTGGCCTCAGGAGCGAAATTTGGCAACAAGGAGTCGCACACGATATTCAAAAAGTTAAAAGCAATGGCCAGATTCAGGCCCAGGTAACAAAAATATCTGGGCAGGTTAAAATACAAAAATCAGTCAATATGCAGATCTCAAGACTGTCGTATCAATTTGATTCTTGAATGAGACTGCATTTGTGGCAATCCTAATGGCACCCGGCAGTGAGTTCCACAGCCGTGCAGAACTAGGATAAAAAGAAATGTAGATGGCTGTCAATGTTTGATGCAGGTATGGCATAAGATTGACCGCCACTCCTGGGCTACTTTTTATTCAATACTAGTTGTTCCATTGGTATATCAACTAGTTTAGCTCTGCGTTTGAAGAAGATATTAAGTTTGATAAAAGCGCTTCTCTCTTCTAAGGGTTTCCATTCTAATTTCCTCATGTTCTTCCTAGTATTCCCCTTCTCTCTGATATGGTTCCCTGTTACGAACAGTGCTGCTCTCTTATGAATCTTTTCAAGGTTATCAATGTCCTTTCGATGGTAAGGATCCCAGACTGAGCAACCATATTCTAGTACTGGTCTAACCAGTGTTTTGCAACAGTCGTCTTTAACCGTTTTGGAGCAGTCAGTCGTGATATTCCTGTATAAGAAAGCTAAGATGTTATTTGCTTTCTTACATACTAAATTGTAATGTTCTTTCCATTTGAGACGACTATCTATAATCACGCCTAGATATTTTGCAGCACTGGTTTCTTTAAGAATAGTATTGTGAATAGAACATTCTGATCTAGTTGGTGAGCGTTTATTACATATACGCAACACTTGGCACTTCTGGAGATGAAATTCCATTTTCCAAGTTCTTTCCCACTTTTGTGAACCGTTTAGATCTTCTTGTAGAATGCGTGTATCATTCTTGCTTCTGATTGTTCTAGCTTAGTAGCTATCATCTGCAAAAAGTCTTATAGTAGCTCTCTCTCTCTCTCTCTCTCTCTCTCTCTCTCTCTCTCTCTCTCTCTCTCTGTCATATATATATATACATAAACAAAAAAGGAAAAGAACAACAAGTTCCGTTTTTAACCCAAATTTTCGGCACAAGGCCTTCCTCCGGGAGTTTATTGCGACTGAATGATCAAAACATCTCTCACACATGTTCACTCTGTTCATCTGAAATTTCATTGGCGTTCTGCACGTGTAACATTTCAACCTGCATATATATATATATATATATATATATATATATATATATATATATATATATATATATATATATACATATTAACATTTCAACCATTAACATATATATATATATATATTATACATTTCAACCATCACACACACACACACACACACACACACACACACACACACACACACACACACACACACACACATATATATATATATATATATATATATATATATATATATATATATATATATATATGCGTCGATGTTGATAGAGAAACGATTTATCATTTTCTATGAATTTTTGAAGATATGTATATTGTTAAAAGTTTTGTAAGTTTTAGTTGCTAATCACACTTAGTTGCTAGCCAGCCTTGGGGCCCTCGCCAGGGCAACGGCCGGATGAAAAAATAGCATGAATTTGCTTATCTAATACCTTTGTAAATAAAGATTATAAACCTCTCTCTCTCTCTCTCTCTCTCTCTCTCTCTCTCTCTCTCTCTCTCTCTCTCTCTCTCTCTCTTATTTGTTCTTTTAAAGAGAACTGGCACTCAGATATGGAAAGTAAAGAAAAATATCGCTGTTTTTTTTCTCATTTAAAAATGTGTTTCGTTCTGAAAAGTTTCTCAATGTCTTAACAGATAAGTGGCACAGAATGAATTACGCAAGATTCAGGTTGAGAACTTTAGGTTTGAATGCGAACAAAAGATGGTTTGAATGTGAAACATCCACAGAATCACTTTGTCCTGGTATTATTGACGACGAAGAACACTTTCTGTTCCACTGTACTGCTTATAATGAAGTGCGGACAAATTGTTCATTTTTTCCAGTTAGATATCGCGAAAAGACCAGATGTCGCTGTCGTGTTATCATTAGATGATGAACTTGTAATCAAATCAGTTGCGAAGTTCATCGTGGAAGCGTTGAAAATTAGACAGATGAAGGATAGTGAAATTTAACTAAGATAATGCATTATAAGAGATACGTGAATCAATAATATCATTCATCGCGTGTGGAAGAGATATGTAAGATACTATGTTATCATTTGAATGAGTGGATGGTCGAGTCAGTCTTACGATTTTTTTTTTTTAATAAGCCTTATTGCAT
>JADBJO010004854.1:30000-45000 GCA_016801955.1 Conus betulinus
TGATAATGATGTGACCGTGAGCCAGGATAATGCCGCTGATTGCTCAGGCCTTGAACTGACGTGATCTGCGACGTTACGCTACAGTGTGTGTGTGTGTGTGTGTGTGTGTGTGTGTGTGTGTGTGTGTGTGTGTGTGTGTGTGTGTGTGTGTGTGTGTGTGAGAGTGTGAGAGAGAGAGAGAGAGAGAGAGAGAGAGAGAGAGATCGCGCACACGTACGCGCATTAATGTATAACTATACATGTGTATGTATTCGTGCGAGCGCGATTCACTCACTCACTAACTCACTCACACACACACACACACACACACACACACACGCACACACGCACACACACACACACACACACACACGCATACACATACACGCGCACGCGCGCGCGCGCGCGCACGCACGCAGCATGCATACAGAGAGAGACACACACGCGCGCGCGAGCTAGAGAGAGAGAGAGAGAGAGAGAGACTTGGTTTTGTCACCGCTGTAGGATGTTGCTTAAGTTGATATCGCTGTACTGTACACCATCTAATGGACGACACTCGACTGGCTATTGCATAAAAGGGATGACAACAATTGCCCTTATCCAAGGAAGAGGGGCTCGGTTGCACTCAGACCACTCAAACAGGAGACAGAAAAACAAGATAGAATGTAAGTAAAGTACCTGGGTGGGAGGACTATTCATTGAACGGGGCCTGACACAAAAAGGGGTGGATTACTCGTTAGAGATAATCCTCTTCTCCACGTGCAGAATCACAGGGGCGCGGCAATGAACTGTTCACCAGCTTTTGCCAAGGCTTGGATCTCTGCAGACGGTTTTTATGTCCATTTTGCCCAATTCCGTGTTAGACCATCGCTTTTTTCTCTCTCCCCCCCCCCCCCCCCCCCCCCGTGTCTTCCCGTCCGTTTTTCTCCCTCTACAGACCTCTGGAGGACTGTTCAAGCAAGGCCACTGGTTCTTGTTACATGGCATACCAATCTAGTTTTCTTTTTTATTTCCTTAACCGGTATAAGCAGTTCTCTTGTGGTCCTGTCTACTGCTTGATGGTTCTGTGCACATGTTCATTGGTGATGCGTTCAGTGTAGTGCATCTGACGTTTGGTATCTTGTGGTAACATCTTATTCCCATGGCTTTGATTGTTCTTTCCAGATCCGCTGTGGAATTCCATCTTTCACATGATAATGAATATTCCAATGCACGCAGGAGCCTGATTTTGTTTCACGGAGGCGTTCTTGTTCTTCCCAACAGATTTCAGTCTGGGCTATCTGGACCGTATTAATGTCATGTTGCCTTTGAGGAGATCTCTTGTTTGGATTCCTTATTGTAGATGATGGGTCCCAGATAGGTGCACAATGTCCAGTTCCTATAGTTTCTGTCTATGGGAATCATATTGGTGTTGATAGTTATGCTGAGACTGGCTATCAACTTGGTCTTCTCAGTGCTGGTTTCCATGTCATAATTTGTTGATGTTTACACTAGTGTTTTAAAAAGCTTGCCTTTTAGGCCATCAGTGTCATCTGCAAGGCGAAGAATGCTGATTGTTCTTCCTCTGCTGCTTGTTGTGCTGACGCGATCTTCAAGCACATCCGTCACGATGCAGTCCAGGAAGATTCTGACCAGTGTGGGAGACAGAAGGCAGCCCTGAGGAACTTCAACTGAAATATGGGACCACTCTCTAGTAGCACCCCATGTAAGCATTAATGTGACGACAGCTGCTGCATGGTGTTGATGCTTTTGCGTGATATTAAATGTCTTAGCCCACAGCGCCACCTGCCAGACTCTGTTGAATGCCCTCTTGACTGGAGTCTATATGAGACATGACAGGACTCCTTCTGGTGTTGGGAGTGTTTTTTGGCAAAGAAGACACACGTTGAAGATCTGTTCGATTGTAGGTTCGCTACTGCCTTCGGGCAATCCAGCCTGTACTGAGTTAGTAATGATACCTGCTTGCAGCTGTAATCTCTTCAGATTGATTTGAAAATTACTTGCTGGCATGGCTGACCAAGCTGATAATGCAGTGGTTCTGGCAGTGTTGATTTCCTTTCTGCAAAGGGAGACGATTACTGATTCAGCCCACGACATGGTTAGCTCTCTAGGGTGCCAGATTTTGTTGCAGACGACAGTAAGGATGTCAGTTATTACTGTTTAGCCAAGAGTTTCTGCATGCTGCCTTATCGCAGTCCCATTTCAGCGACTTCACTTCTGCTGCGGCTTCTTCTCGGGGTATGATTGAAAAGTCATGTGAGCTTGATGAATCCTGTATTGTTAGCAAAAACCAGAACTCAGCATCTTTGTTTTTAGTGTCAGAGTCAGTGGCAGTGTCAGAGAAATGTACAGTCCGTCTTTCGTCTCTTTCTGCATTAGATGTGCTGACCTCTGTGATGTCTCTTTCTGCATTAGATGTGCTGACCTCTGTGATGTCTCTTTCTGCATTTGTGCTGACCATTAGATGCACCAGATGTGCTGACCTCTGTGATGTCTCTTTCTGCATTAGACGTGTGCTGACCTCTGTGATGTCTCTTTCTGCACCAGATGTGCTGACCTCTGTGATGATGTCTGCATTTTCTGCTTTGAGACGTGCTGACCTCTGTGATGTCTCTTTCTGCACCAGATGTGCTGACCTCTGATGTGCTGACGTGCTGACCTCTGTGATGTCTCTTTCTGCATCAGATGTGCTGACCTCTGTGATCTCTCTTTCTGCTTTAGATACGCTGACCTCTGTGATGTCTCTGCTTTAGATGTGCTGACCTCTGTGATGTCTCTGCTTTAGATGTGTGACTGACCTGTGTGTGATGTGTCTCTTTCTGCACCAGATGTGCTGACCTCTGTGATGTCTCTTTCTGCACCAGATGTGCTGACCTCTGTGATGTCTCTTTCTGCTTTAGATGTGCTGACCTCTGTGATGTTTCTTTCTGCATCAGATGTGCTGACCTCTGTGATGTCTCTTTCTGCATCAGATGTGCTGACCTATGTGATGTCTCTTTCTGCACCAGATGTGCTGACCTCTGTGATGTCTCTTTCTGCTTTAGATGTGCTGACCTCTGTGATGTCTTTTCTTTCTGCATCAGATGTGCTGACTGTGCTGACTCTGTGATGTCTCTTTCTGCATCAGATGTGCTGACCTCTGTGATGTCTCTTTCTGCTTTAGATGTGCTGACCTCTGTGATGTCTCTGTTTTAGATGTGCTGACCTCTGTGATGTCTCTGCTTTAGATGTGCTGACCTGTGTGATGTCTCTTTCTGCACCAGATGTGCTGACCTCTGTGATGTCTCTTTCTGCTTTAGATGTGCTGACCTCTGTGATGTCTCTCTTTCTGCTTGAGATGTGCTGACCTCTGTGATGTCTCTTTCTGCACCAGATGTGCTGACCTGTGTGATGTCTCTTTCTGCATCAGATGTGCTGACCTGTGTGATGTCTCTTTCTGCATCAGATGTGCTGACCTCTGTGATGTCTCTTTCTGCATTAGATGTGCTGACCTCTGTGATGTCTCTTTCTGCTTTAGATGTGCTGAACTCTGTGATGTCACTTTCTGCATCAGATGTGCTGACCTCTTTGTCCTGCATGGCGCTGACTTAACTTCTGTTTGGTCAACCCTGTAACGCTCTTACAAGCTCACCTCCTGTGGGTTGTTATCTTTTTTTTTTTTTTTCTCAGTGTTCTTCTTCTTGTTGTTCGACTCACCCAACCTTTTCTCTGCACTCTTCATTTCTTGACTGACCCTTTCTGTCAGGCTGTATATGCCTCCCTCCCACCTCCACCCTCTCCTTTCCCCTCCCGATCTTCTTTGTGTGGTTTTGTCTCCCACTTCCCTGAGTTCGTCTTGTGTCCTATTACAACAGCTAACCGATGACTGGGGTCAAGTGGCGACTTTTGGTTAGGCAAGCTACCTGCGGCGCCCCCATGACCCCATGGCGGATTACGGGACAGGTGACAGGTGACAGTGTCTTACATCCCCAATGTTCTGCTTTTGATCCATGGCTCGGACTGCCTTATTCCTATTTCCTCTGTAGCTGTTTCAGTCATCACACGGATGAAATTTCATTTTGTGGAGGCTTCAATGTCTTCTTCAAGCATTAGAGGTGGACCATATTTTCCTCCTAAGGCCACGTACGTGGCATTGTTTAGCGATGTCAGAATGTCTTAACGTGAGTTTAAGACTGATCTCTCTCTCTCTCTCTCTCTCTCTCTCTCTCTCTCTCTCTCTCTCTCTCTCTCTCTCTCTTTGATTGATAACTCAAAAACAGGAGGATCGCCTTCGATCTCTCTCTCTCTCTCTGTCTGTCTCCGTCTGTCTGTCTGTCTGTCTCTTTCTTTCTCTCTGTCTCTCTCTATCTCTTTGTCTCTGTCTGTCTGTCTGTCTGTCTGTCTGTCTCTCTGTCTGTCTCTCTCTGTCTGTCTCTGTCTCTCTCTCTCTCTCTCTCTCTCTCTCTCTCTCTCTCTCTCTCTCTCTCTCTCTCTCTCTCTCTCTCGTGTGTGTGTGAGTGAGTGAGTGAATGAGTGAGTGAGTGTGTGTGTGTGTGTGTGTGTGTGTGTGTGTGTGTGTGTGTGTGTGTGTGTGTGTGTGTGTGTGTGTGTGTTTCGTATTCAATGTATTTATAATTGTTTGTTGTTTCGAAGTTTTTTTCTTTCTTTCTTTCTTTGACTTCGTCATATGCGTCAGTGTTGATGGAGAAACAACTCATCTACATTAAAACATTTTTTTGTTGTTGTTTATATAGACATGTATGCTATGTTCGTGAAAAGTTTTGTAAGGTTTAGTTGCTAGTCATGCTGACTTAGTAGCTAGTCACGCTTAGTCCCCTAACGGGGCAAGGACCGGATGGAAAAAGCATATAACATTATTTGCTGATCTGTTACCTATGGATATAAAGATTGTCACTCACTCGATCACTCTCTCACTCACTCACTCTCTCTCTCTCTCTCTCTCTCTCTCTCTCTCTCTCTTGCAGTTGCTCACCTCACTCGCTCTCCCTTTTTGTTTGTTTCTTTTCTTTCTTGTTTTTAAAACGCTCTTGTTTTCCGACTGTACTTTAAACGTCATCATGACAGCTTGAGGTCGTGGTCACTGCCAAGGTCACATTCTGGAAATGCCCTTGTTTGGCCTTATTGATGCCAATCGTATTCGGATTGTTCACAAGAACATAATCTATCTGGCAGTGTCTCTGACAATTTTAGGGGTGTCATGTGATGCTTTATGTTCATCGAAAGTTGGCAGTGACTGTGACTTTTTGTTACGTAATTATTCTTATCAGTTTTAGTATTAAGACATAAAAGTCGTCCTCAAGCTTCATACGGACCAAGCTGTAAATGGTACAAAGCAATTCATTCCGTTCGAAAATGGACAAGTGACTACAAAACAAGATGGCTCACTTAAATGAAAGTTTGGAGGACTATTTGTCAAGACCTCAGAAGAACAGCATAAATGGACAATCTGAAGGAAAAGCGTCATATTTTTCCGGCTGGTTCCAGAAAGGTGGTGATGGAGATGAGAAGACAGTCAACGAAGTGACCAATGAGTGGTTTTCTGATGCCCAGAAGGACCTATTATTGCCCAGTCTGGTCAGTTACTCTGTGACTCCTAGTAATATTTGTCAATGATTTCTCCACTGCTCGTGTTTTTCACTTTGTGGTATAATGTTTAACTTGTGATTTCAAGGATTTGGAGTGTAGTTTTGGCTGATAGGCGAAGTGTAAGAACAACCATAAGGATTTTCAAAAATCTTGATGCCAAAAAGAATGGGCAGTATTTTGTCTGTTTGAATTAGTGATGCTTTAGAAATTTCTTGAATTATTCCAAGTGTTAAATATTAGTATCACTGACATCTGTGTTGACAACTCACCCACTGATGAACTTTCAGTTTCACTTTGAATTTTTCAGTTCCTTTCATTGTCACTAAGGTATCAAATATAATCAACATTATCAAACTGCACGTTCTTGTTAGTATTATTTCTTCTTCTGATTTTAACTTTTGTGTGTTTTTTTTTTTCATATTTGTACATGACCATGGCAAACAAACACGGATCACGTGCTAAACTTTCAAGAGGATGGACTTCGAGTTCTGTACTTTATGCAGGTGGAAACGGTGCAGGTAAGACGAAAGAAATACCGGCAAAACATAAGTGCTTGCCGCATGACAGTGCATTTATTGTGATGTAGCCTGTGATGAAGATGAAAACTGTATTGAGTGCTTTGTGTGAAAGAATTGAGCACATCAGAAGTGTAGTGGACTGAGCATCAGCATTCAGGGTGTTCTCCGATCCCCGTCAGCCCAACTTACAATGGGTATGTCAGCCGTGTCTTGATGATCAAGACCAAATCAAATCCAGCAGGATAACAGACTAGATAAACTATTCGATCTCATCCCATTGGTTCACTCCTTAAGTGCTTGGCTTGGAAGTCTGGAAAAGGGGTTGATGGGTGAAAAGTTGGAGGAAAAGGTTAAGAAGGTTGTAGACAGGAAACTAGGTGAAATGTTGGAAGAAAAGTTGGAGGTGGAGAAGAGAAAAAAGAATGCTGTTATCGTGAACCTGAAGGAGAGCGCTAAAACAGTCAATTCAGAGAGAAAAGAGGAAGATCTCGAAGCTGCCGAATCCCTGCATGCTAAACTTGTTGATGTTGAGGCAGATGATGTTACAGAACCTGTCAGGCTGGGAAGGGGGGGGGGAAATAAACCAAGGATGTTGAGATTACACTCAAAACTGAAGAAAAAAGAGTGAGATCGTTAGAAAAGCTCCAGAACTGAACAAGAACATCCCAAACAGCAGAGACAGAATTTATGTCAATCCTGATTACACAAAAAAAACAAAAAGAAATCAATCAGGCTCTCAGAGCTGAGAAAAAAAGAAGTGAGGGAAGGCGAACAAAAGCTGGCAATAAGAAACGGCAAAGTTGTGGTTCTGACAAAGGGGGCTAGTAACGACCAACGAACAGGTGGAGGCCCAGAGTCTGCCACAGACCCCAAACCAAAACATAACTGACTAAAAAATACAAACCATATAAATACTGTAAAATAGTAGACAGAAAAAAAGAAGATTTTTTCAGGGAAAGGAAGAAGGGGTTACAGTTTTCTACTCTAACGTTGATGGTTTACTGAATAAAAAAGATGAGTTTTTTTTACAAGAATAGAAGAGATCAAACCCAGTGTTATAGCACTGATGAAAATAAAACCGAAGCACCCAACTGTTTTGAATGAATCAGAGTTTGCCATCCCTAATTATGACATGTTTGTAAACAAAAATCAGTTAAGAGGTGTAGCATTATATATATTGATAAGTCAATGAATGCGTGAGAGTGTGAGGAAATAAATGTGTGTGAATTTCAGGAAAGTGTGTGATGCTCAGTTGAAAGTGTTCAAGATGGTAAAATTTTGTTTGAATGTATTTACTGAAGCCCAAATACTAGCAGTGAAGAAAACGAACAGAAATTATTTCAAATACTTAAATCTGATAATGATATGGTATCAAAGTATACTAAGGTGTGTATTATGGGAGCCTTTAATTTCCCAGGTGTCCATTGGGATGGAAAATGGAGAGAGAAAAAAAACGACAGCATTTAACAAAATGTGCTGGATTCTTTTTTGATACAGAAGGGTAATAAACCGACAAGGAGGAGAGAGTGATCAAAACCCTACATTGGACGACTGGATACTTGTAAGCAAAGATAATCTTATTTTTCAGACATTGTACATCTTGACCCAGTGGGTAAAAGCGACCATGACGGTTTGGCATTTCAACTTCATATTTCTAACAAAAAAGTAAAAAAAAAAACAAGGTTAAGTATATTTACAAACTTAGCAAGGGTGATAAGTAAAAAAAAAAACAGGTTAAGTATATTACAAACTTAGCAAGGGTGATTATCATAAACTTAGAAAAGATTGTTAAAGATCATGACTGGTCTGTGATGTTAGAAATAAATAGCGAAGAGAGTTCGAACTACATAAAAAGATTACTGCATAATGGTATGGAGAAATATATCCCTAAAGTTAAAGTTTTGGATACTAAACAAGTACAACCTGTGTGGATAAATAAGACAGCGTTCAGATGTATCAAAAAGAAATATAAACTGTTCAAAAAGTACCTTACCACGAAATCAGGTTATGCTTATCTGAAATACATAAAGGAAAGAAACAAATGTAAAATACTAATAAGTTGTTAAAAAAAATAAGAAGAGACTATGACTATGAAAAGTAGATCGCCAAAGAAGGCAAAATAAATCCAAAAAAGTTCTGGAGGTATGTGCAACAGCAAATGAAAATGAGTACAGGTATAAGTGCATTAAAGAGACCTGATGGTACATTTGCAGTGGATGACATGGATAAGGCTCAAACGCTAAATACATTTTTGTCAAGTGTATTTACCGAGAAAATTTATGCGACATTCTGGACTTGAGAGAAGGTTGTTATTCAAATGAGGTAATGTTATCAGAAATTCGGGTAACTCCCAAAGCTGTGGAGAGTAAATTAAAACAACTAAACCCAAATAAGGCACAGGATCCTGATTTATTGCCACCAAGGGTACTAAAGAGCTATGTGAGGAACTATCTGGTCCACTGTGTTCATCATTTAATAAGACACTGAAACTGGTGTACTGCCTGAAGACTGGAATACAGCAGAGGTGACAGTGATTTTTAAGAAAGGTACAAAATGTGAACAGAGCAACTACAAACCTGTGAGTCTTACTTAAGTATCTTATGCAAGGTTTTAGAAAGTATTGTCAGAGACTCAATGGTTTCCTATTTTACAGATAATAATTATATATCTAAATGTCGGCATGGTTTCAAAAAAAAAAAAATCATGTGTCACACAGCTGTTGTGCATCAAAGAGTACTTGTATTCAAAATGATATAGATCTACAAACTGCAAGAGTGGTCTGAGTCGTGGAATCTGTATTTCAACATGACCAAGTGTGGTACGTGTGGTTCAGACAGTACAAGCGCATTACCTACAGTGGGTGTATTTTGTTGAGGTCCAAAATCAGGAAGCACCTTTGAAAATCACAGCTTCATGTAGATGCAACAGTGAGAACAATCTAGATCTATTTGAAAGGTTGTTTCTCCATGCACATGACATCATGTATGAGATGTTTTGGATGAAATGAAAATGGACCCCAAGATAGTTGAAACCAATTCAAATTTTGAAGGAAAGCTACACTGGAGAAAAGAATGAGCTGTGTTTCTAGAGGTGGTTTATGGCATGCACCTCATTATTCTTGCTCTCGGTGTCTGGTTCTGTTTTGGTTTTTCATTTAAATTTACCTGCTGTGTTTAAAGATGTTGATCATGTCGACATCAAGTGATAGAAATTCAATGAATTTTTCCATTCCATTTTATTGTTTACATGCTTAAATATTTAAAGTTTTTAGATTTTTTTCAGTGTGTTTTTCCTTCCCCATGCCAACGTTCAACATGGCAGCCTCTTCTATCTATCAAATGAACAAAATTTGGTATGAAGTCAAAGACCATCAGGATAATCAGGGTCGCTTGAGTCATCATCTGTTTGATCAACAAGAAGATCATGTAAATTCCTGTGATGTTTTCATAGTCCCATTTGACAAACAAAATTCTAACTATGATTTCTTTAATTGTATCTACTGGTAGCCATTTGGCATGTTCATTTACATTTTGCTTTGTAAAACTCCAAGAAAATACACACTTCAAAATCACATCAAACACCCACCCAGGCAGGTACCATTTGCTACGAAATGAAAGGTATCACCTGACTAGTCAGACAGTTGATTCTGCACTGACTGCTTAACTAACCTTGGCTCTTTGTGATCAAGAGTGAAAAGCTCAAAAGTTATAAGGTATGAGTGTTGTGATTGAGATGTCTCAAAACACTGAGAAGTGAGATTGTCGTGGACTGCTTCTTTTTGTAAAGCTGCCAACTGCTGGGTTTAGAAATTCTGTTGGACTTGTTGGTAGTTAACTTTGTATCTGGTAATGTAATCAATCATTTCATGATGACGGGCGTTTTGAAAGCTTGACAGCTAGCTACATCAGTCCCAAATTCTGATTCTGATACACTTTACTATGCTACATTCTATTTTCTTTGCTGAAATTGTTTAACTTCTGTGACTTTCAGTACAATTTTAATTTTAATGCAGCTGCAAGTGCAAGTAGGAACAGAATTTCAGTTTTTTGTTTTTTTTTTTTTTCCGTAAAGGAATCTTTTGAATTGCTACTACTACCACCACTACTTCAGTTGCTGTTCCAATTGAAAAATTGACTTGTGTCAGAGAAAGAACAATCTCTTGTACTAGATGCTTCTATTACTATGACTTGTTACTACTGTAAGTGCTATTACTACCTCTTCTAGCAGTACTACTGCTACTGCTGCTACTATTAACTACTTCTATAGATGCTGGTACTGTCAGCACCGTTTTTAAAATGTGTGCAAGAATTTCCCAATTTTCAGTCATTCTCTATACACATTGATGCCCCTGTTTCTGTTTCATGCGTACTGTTGGCCACACGTTTCTTGCCTTTATTTTACAGCCCATTCTTCTGTCTTTGTTCAAGATAGTCATTACTGCAGCTGCTAATGTTGCTGCTGTAAAATTGTTACTGTTGCAGTTGCTGAACTACTGCTGAACTGCTACAGTGACTGCAATTACAACTATTACTACTAATGTAGTACAACAGTTCCAGCTTTACCAAATTCAAGAAAACTTGGTATCATAATCATGTGCAACACACTCCTGAATTAAAAAAAGTGTGTATCCAGGAGGCTGTGCATGTATTTGAATATTGAAAATAAGCATTTGAAATACATTAAGATGGATTTTTTATTGCAAACCATGCGTGATAGTAGAGTAGTAATCTTTAAAAAAACATTTAAAAAAAAACGCAAATGCTGTCGATGTAATTATTGAATATTATATGAATTATTTTTTTAAAACTTGCAGAAGTTTAACATATCATAGATCTTTAAAAACATAGATCTTTTAAAATTTACGGATCCTTTCAGTTTCACAGTTATTTGAAATTAATTTAAGCATTGCAGTAACTATGTGCCACAGGATAAAGAGCAAAGGATGTACAATTTTGAAATGAAGACCTGTTGTCTTGTTGCAGACTAAACCACAGAGGATCCTTGGCTTCATCGCTTGTTTTGTGATGGGAACATTTTGCTTCAGTCTTGTGAGTATATTTTTTTTTGTTTCAATAATTCAAAATTACCGAAAATACACAGAAATAACAATAATGACTGTTGAGTCAGATATCATTGATAGTGATACAACAATTTGATAGTGACACGTTCATGATTTGTTTGACCGTGAACATGGGCAACTTGGTCTCACTGATCACAGATAACTTTGACATTGATTTTGTGTACATCTGCATGTGTGTGCATGGCTCCAGCTTGGCTGTCATATTTCTGTTATCAGCAAGCACATGATCTTGGGGTATAAAATTACGAAGGATTATCATTGAGAATCTGAATTGTTTCAGTTACGTTTCAGCCATGTATTCAACTTCACCGGTTCTGCCTTTGTAAGTCTATCAGTAGCACATTGCTTGGCTTGTGTTTTGTGTTTTCAATTTGCCTTACGTGACATGCACTGTGCACAAGGCTGTAGATCCATGCATGGCTATGTAAAGAAATAAACATAATCTGTTTTGATGTAATAGCCACTGGGTAAACCATGCAAATGATGTTCAGGCTCATACAGCTAACTTT
The DNA here is from genome assembly GCA_016801955.1 of Conus betulinus. NCBI lineage: Eukaryota > Metazoa > Mollusca > Gastropoda > Neogastropoda > Conidae > Conus > Conus betulinus. The sequence continues at coordinate 41,673 of JADBJO010004854.1, forward strand.
CATCTGCTGCAGAATTTTAAGGTGATTACTGAATTGACTGCTATTTTGAAAGTTTAAAAGGTCGACTTATACATGGTATTTTTTTTAAAGGTTTATTTGTGCATCACGACTGGCAAAATTCAGGCGAACAGGAGCTGTGGTGTGTGAGTGTACAATGTGTGTGTGTGTGTGTGTGTGTGTGTGTGTGTGTGTGTGTGTGTGTGTGTGTGTGTGTGTGTGTGTGTGTGTGTGTGTGTGTGTGTGTGTGTGTGTGTGTGTGTGTGTGCATGCGTGTACATGTGCTTGTACCATGTAGTTAGGGGTGCCAGGAATTCTTTCAGTATTAGTTGCATCCTTGCCTTCTGGAAATTTTTGGCTAGTAATTTCCTCCTTCCAGATTTTTCCTTTCTTTTGTGGATCTCTAACCTCAATTTTTCCCACACTTTTTGTTTAGTTTTTTTGTTTGTTTTGTTGCAGTGGGGCCTCCATCTTGCTATATTTTCCCCCCATCTTTTTTGGTCCTGAAAGAGAGTCGTACTCATCATGCAGTGTCTATGTGTTTTTTCACAGTTGAACATTCATTTACTGGTTTTAATGGTCTAGCTTTGGATAAAAAATGTCAGGATATACTCATGTACAAATGTGTGGTACATTAACACTTTCATTCTGCTATATTTACCACATACACACACACACACACACACACACACACACACACACACACACACACCCACCCTCCTCTCCGCCTTCATCATGTGTGTTGTGTGTGTGTGTGTGTGTGTGTGTGCGCGTGTGTGCGCGCGCACATGTGTGTGTGTGTGTGTGTGTGTGTGTGTGTGTGTGTGTGTGTGTGTGCAGGCACGTGTGTGCATTTTGTGTGTGTGTGTGTGTTTGTGTGTGTGCGCGCGCGTGAGCGCGCACATGCACATTCACATGTTTACATGTATGTGAAAGAAAGAATTTTCTTTCTTTTCAGTCACTCTCATAGGAATTGGGAGATGGAAGGGGAGGAGGGTGGTACAGGGGTGACAAGAAGTGGGAAAAGGGGAAGAGGGAGAAGGGGAAAGGAGAGAAGGAGAATATGGAGGAGGGGGGACAGCTTAAGGGAGGAGAAGGAGGGGGAGGGGGGGGCAGGGGAGATGAAGGGGAGGAAGGAAAAACTAGTTTGGAATCTGTTTCTCTTCTATTTGTCTGTATTAGACTTTCCTTCCAACAGAATCCATGCATTTGAGACCCATTGTACAACAGTTTCTTTGGGTCATTGTTGAAGGGTTCAACTGTATGTAGATATACTGTTAGATCAAAAGGCAGCCCCTTAATCCCACACAGTGATGGCATTTACAGTATTGTCTGACTGTGTATTACAGGCTTCTCTGTATCTGCCCATGTTGATGTTGAAGGCAAGAACGTTTGCCATGTTGTACACTCTGGGAAGCTTATTTGTCACATCAAGGTGAGCTTTGGTGTTTGTTACTGTTGAATGCATTTTTGAGGTGACGTTGTTGGTTCATGGTATACTTGTGCACATGGGTGCATGTTTGTATGTTAACAACTGCATAGTGTGTGTGATGGTGTGGAGGGGTAAGGGGTGTGCAGGTGAAGACAGACAGAGATGATATGATGCAGGAACCAAGGGACAGCAGCCAGTCAAGAAGACACAGAGGACGTCATGGAGTTTTCCTTCTTTTATTTCTCCTCCATGACAAGGAGCTCAAACCAAGAACACTGCCTGGGAACTCTCTCGCACTCAGCGCACTGAGCACTCTCTCGCGCCGATCGCTCACTCGGGGACCACTCTAGACAACACTCCAGGCAACACTCTGGGGAACACTCTGGGCGACACCGCCCGGACTCACAGCCGCGCGCCTCACTTATATACAGCTTGACTGGACCGCAAAGCTGACAACACAGCACCGCAGGCAAAATGAGCCTCGCGAGACAGCAAATGACAAAATTTGTGCTATCTGCCGCGGTTTCTGCATTGTCTAGCTCGCCATACGTTTCAAAGTGTCCAAAACATATAAGACATCGATGAAAACCTCAGAACCCAAGGAATAAAATGCAGTAAGTCATATTTTGACAATTCTGTGGCTGTGTAAATTTATTGGTGATTAAAGTCCGAGAATGAACCCACTTTTAATGAGCTTACGTCATATTTTCCTTTATTTCGATGAAAAATACTGAACAGTATGAAATAATTTTGTAATGACCGAATAGCTGGCATTTTGCTCTTTTTATACATATAAATTTCATTATCCAAGATGCCGTCCAAGCGGAGAACTTTGTGTTTAAAATTTGATAGAAAAACACAACTTGCTCTATTGCGTCACATGGCCATCTTCGGTAAAATGTTATGCCGTCGGAATGGTCCATCGGATGATAATTTTTATATATTTTCAGCTGCTCCTATCGTAGAAACGAAGTTATTAAAAAGATTTCAATAGGGAAGTCCGAATTTCATAAAACAACAATTTAGATCAAAACTCCGACAATCAACAAAGAAGGCGACTCACTCAAGGGACCGGCGCCCTCAGTCATTTCGTATAGTTGCAAGCTTGTACAGAAAAGATCATAGGCATGCGGTATATGAAATGAGAGCTTATGGACTTTACTTTCAATGGGCATTCATGGATTCTTCGGATTCTCTCATACTTGTTGTGAAATCAAGAGTTATTTACGGTTTATTCGTCGGACAGTTCAAAATGGCGCCAAGATTAATTTGGTCGAAATACCAGTTTTCGGGAAAATATGGGCTTCTCAGTCCAATACAATTGTAATGTATAGAATACATTAATTTTTGTGACTTCAGCGTACAACTATGTAGGTTCTGAGGTATTCATGATTTAAAGAATTTACACACACACAAAAAATGAGATTCAACCAAGGGAGGTAAGGGGGAAGATAACTCATGAACAAAATATCTCGTTTACGACGGGTGACCAAGAAATATACACTGTTAGCACCCGGCTACATGTGCATGCGTGCGTGCGTGTGCATGTGTGCGTGCGTGTGTGTGAATGTGAACAATGTGGAAGAGAGGGAGGAGGTTCTGGTCAAAGCACCCATTTGACAAACTAGCTCTAATGAGAGACAAGGGCATAAACAGCTTTCTGTTTGCTTCAGTCACTTGTGCTGCAGTACTACAGCAACTGTTTCGTTTTAAGCAGAACCTTTCTGCCTGACTATTCTCAGTGATTCTCTTCCCAGTCCCCACACCATTACATCAACCGTTCCTATCCCACTTGCTCTTCAACACATGCACTGCATACACCACACTATACACAATTGTGTACATGTGCATCCTGTCCCAGTCCATCCCCTTCCCATTCCCCTTGTCCTACTGCTTTTC
>JADBJO010004854.1:50000-55000 GCA_016801955.1 Conus betulinus
CTGTTCTATAAGAACTGGGAATACAAAAATGGAAATTAGGATGAAGAAATGTTAAGTGAACAAAGAGCTTTGGCTACGATGAAACCAAAGATGTAGAAAGGGTCAGAAAAGATATCCAGCTGAACTGATTCCTATGATGCGGCCAGCATGAAGTATACAATATTCTGATAATGTTGTTTCCTAAAATGTAAACACCACACGCAGGTTCAGAGAAAAAAAAAAAAAAAAAAAACCCCCCCAGGAATATAGTTCCAAGAGGACGGGGGGGGGGGGGGGGGGGGGGGGGGGGGGGATTGGAGAGAGAGGGGTTGTCTGCTATGAAATTACATTACTATGAAAATCGGCATGTCATTCTAGATCATTAAACACTTTAAACTGACTGAAACCAGTTTATTGTCAAATTAACTAACACTTTACACACACACACACACACACACACACACACACGCGCGCGCGCGCGCGCGCGCGCAACACACGCAACACATGCAAGCGCGAGTGGCACATGCACGTGCGTTCCCCTCCCCCCCCCCCCCCCCCCCCCCCCCCCCCCCCCCCAGCGCACACACACACACACACACACACACACACACACACACACAAAATGTCTAATATCACATAGTTTGTGAAAAGACGTTAAATCAAGTAGTACTACTACACACACAAAACAAGGAGGCTATCTCTCATTATTTCGTTTTATTTAACATAATGTAAAACGACGTATGTTAAAAGCGCTACAGTTACGATAGCATATTGCGCTACTGTTGCACAAACATGCTTGGGAGTATACACCTGTGAGGTTTAGTAGCTAGTCACGCTTAGTCGCTTAACGGGGCAAGGACGGGATTGAAAAAACCCATACATTTGCTGATCTGATCTGTTACCTATGGATATAAAGATTATCACTCATTCTCTCTCTCTCTTTCTCTCTCTCTCTCTTGCTCACCTCACTCGCTCTCCTCTTTTTTTGTTTGTTTTTTTCTTTCTTGTTTTTTAAAACGCTCTTGTTTCCAACCGTACTTTAAAGGTTATCATGACAACTTGAGGTCGTGGTCACTGCCAAGTCACATTATGGAAATGGCCTTGCTTGGTCTTATCGATGCCAATCATATTCGGATTGTTCACAAGAATATAATCTATCTGGCAGCGTCTCTGACAATTTTAGGGGGGTATGTTATGTAACCGTCCTCCAGCTTTCAAACGGACCAAGCTGTAAATGGTACAAAGCAATTCATTCCGTTCGAGAATGGCCAAGTGACAACAAAACAAGATGGCTGACTTAAATCAGAGTTTGAAGGACTATTTGTCAAGACCTCAGAAAAACAGCTTAAATGGACAATCCGAAGGAAAAGCGTCATATTTTTCCGGCTGGTTCCAGAAAGGCGGTGATGGAGATGAGAAGACAGTCAACGAAGTGACTAATGGGTGGTTTTCTGATGCCCAGAAGGACCCATTATTGCCCAGTCTGGTCAGTTACTCTGTGAAGTCCTAATAACAGTCGTCACTGATTTCTCCACTGTTCGTGTTTGTCACTTTGTGGTATGATGTTTAACTTGTGATTTCAAGGATTTGGAGTGTAGTTTTAGCTGATAGGCGAAGAATAAGAACAACCTTAAAGATTTTTCAAACATATTGATGACATTAGTACACGATTACCAGACTTCTACAATTATGAAGCCATGATAAAACAAGTAACAGCAAAGACTAAGCATATGTATACCTTTAATAGCAATACTAACAGAAGAACATTTTCAGTTTATTAACAGAATTGTATGGTTATGGAACGCATTATCTACTGAGAAAAAAAAAAATTCATGAACTCATTCAACCCTTCCGAGTTATACAGCCCAGGCACCCAGGCTACTTGGAAGGGATACTTCACTTAAAAAATTCATGAACTCATTCAACCCTTCCGAGTTATACAGCCCAGGCACCCAGGCTACTGGGAAGGGATACTTCACTTAAAATTTGTTATAGGTATCAGAAACATTTTGCTAAGATGCATCAGAAGTATTGCTAGCCCATTGAAACTACCAGTGCATAGAACTGGCAATAGAGAAACATTCTGTTACCATTCATCAACTTAGCAGCTGTACAACTGAATGAGTGCCAACTGATGGGTTAAATCCTAAAACAATGGCATGAATCTCCTGAATAGCTTCCTACCCAAATTTGCATTGTTTCTGGTTTGTATTTAGTGTAGACTGTTTTGATCAATCTTAAACATTTTAAGTCCAACATTGTTTGCTTGGACAGGTCTCATGAATCATGATTGTTAAATGGAGGTGAGAAGACCACTTGATGTTGCCATTATTTCTATGATTTGTCTTTCAATGGAGTAGGTTGTCACCCCTTTTGGTGAACTGGTGTACAGGTGGAGTTAACAATGTTTGGATCTCAATGATACACCCACCTTTGGTAATGCATGTCTTAAATTAAATGGAACATACTTCGGTATACAACATGTTAATTTGACAGTAATTTGAAAAAATTGTATCAGTCAGTTAGTGTGCTTCAGTGGTGCTGTGTGTGTGTGTGTGTGTGTATGTGTGTGTGTGTGTGTGTGTGTGTGTGTGTGTGTGTGCGTGTAAAAAAGCATGTCTTTAAAGGGTGTGTACTTCAGTGGTGTGTGTGTGTTTGCATATGTGTGTGTGTGTGTGTGTGTGTGTGTTATGTGTGTGTGTGTGTGTATACATGATCAAGTTCACTTCACAGAAAAGGCACAGATTTTGTCGCCGTTCAGTACAAGCGCATTACCTACAGTGGGCAAAATCAGGAAGTACTTTTGAAAATCACAGCTTCATGTAGATGTAACAGTGAGAACAATCTAGATTTGAAGGTTGTTTCTCCATGCACATGACATGTATGAGATGTTTTAGATGAAATGAAAATGGACCCCAATACAATAATAATAATAATCTCCTCTGTGTTGTTTCCGTCTGGCGGCCATTCTTCCTAACACATGGACAGATAAGTCACTCTTCATTCTTTGTTTGTACTGTCCTAAATGTTAAATGTGATCTGGTTTTTTGCCTGAAGAAGACCCAAGAGGTCGAAATGCATTGTGTCTTGTCCTGTGCTTTGTTTGTCAATGTCCTTGGCGGTAACTACCCCCTCTCTTTCTAAATTTTGCACAGTTGAAACCAATTCAAATTTTGAAGGAAAGCTACACCAGAGAGAAAAGAATGAGTTATGTTTCTAGAGGTGATTTATGGCATGCACCTCATTATTCTTGCTCACAGTGTCTGGTTCTGTTTTGGTTTTTCATTTAGATTTACCTGCTGTGTTTAAAAATGTTGATCATGTCGACATCAAGTGATAGAAATTCAGTGGATTTTTACATTCCATTATATTGTTTACATGCATAGATATTTAAAGTTTTAGATTTTTTCAATGTTTTCTCTCCCTTCCCATGCCCACTGTCAACATGGCAGCCTCTTCTATCTATCAAATGAAAAATATTTGGTATGAAGTCAAAGACCATCAGGATAATCGGGGTCGCTTGAATCATCATCTGTTTGATCAACAAAAAGATCATGTAAATTCCTATGGTGTTTTCATAGTCCCTTTTGACAAACAAAATTCTAGCTATGTCTTCTTTATTGTATCTCCTAGGAGGCATGTTGGAATGTTCATTTACATTTTGCCTGGTAAAAGTCCAAGAAATACACGCTTCAAAATCACTTCAAACACCCAGCAAGGCAGGTACCATTTGCTACGAAAGAAAGGTATCGCCTGACTAGCCAGACAGTTGATTCTGCACTGACTGCTTAACTAACCTTGGCTATCTGTGATCAAGGGTGAAAAGCTCAAAAGTTATAAGGTATGAGTGTTGTGATTGAGATGTCTCAAATAACACTGAGAAGTGAGACTGTCATGGACTGCTTCTTTTTGTAAAGCTGCCAACTGACTGGGTTTCAAAATTCTATTGGACTTGTTGGTAGTTTACTTTATATATGGTAATGTAATCTTGATGACAGGCCTTTTTAAAGCCTGACAGCTTGCTACATCAGTCCCAACATTCTGTTTCTGATACACTTTACTATGCTACATTCTATTTTCTTTGCTGAAATTGTTTAACTTCGGTGACTTTCAGTACAATTTTAATGCATAGACAAGTGCAAATAAGAACAGAATTTTTTTTTTTTTTTTAAAGGAATCTTTTGAATTGCTACAACTACCACCACTACTTCAGTTGCTGTTCCGGTTGAAAAATTGACTTGTGTCAGAGAAAAGAACAGTCTCTTGTACTAGATGCTGCTGTTAGTATTACTACAACTTGTTACTACTAGTATTACTACTGTAAGTGCTATTACTACTACTACTTCTACAGTTCTAGCAGTACTACTGCTACTGCTGCTACTATTACTACTTCTATAGATACTGCTACTGTCAGCACCTTTTTTAAAATGTTTGGAAGAATTTCCCAATTTTCAGTCATTCTCTATACACATTGATGCTCCATTTTCTGTTTCATGCATACTGTTGGCCACACTTTTCTTGCCTTTATTTTACGGCCCATTTTTCTGTCTTTGTTCAAGATAGTCATTGCTGCATCTGCTAATGCTGCTGCTGTAAAATTGTTACTGTTGCGGTTGCTGAACTACTGCTGAACTGCTACTGTGACTGCAATTACAACTATTACTACTACTGTAGTACAAAAGTTCTAGCTGTACCAAATTAGACTTGGTATCATGATCATGACCAACACACCCCTGAATTTAAAAAGTGTGTATCCAGAAGGCTGTGCATGTATTTGTATAAAGAAAATAAGCATTTGAAATACATTAAGATGGATTTTACTGCAGACCGTACGTGATAGTAGAGTAGTAATCTTTGAAAACCATAAAAAACACAAATGCTGTTGATTTAATTATTGAATATCATATCAATTATTTTTTCAAACTTGCAGAAGTTTAACATATCATAGATCTTTGAAAACATAGATCTTTAAAAATTTACCGATCCTTTCAGTTTCACAGTTATTTAAAATTAATGTAAGC
>JADBJO010004854.1:60000-62500 GCA_016801955.1 Conus betulinus
CCTTTCGGCCTGCATATTCTCAGTGATTCCCTCCCAAGTCCCCACACCATTATATCAGTCGTTACCATCCCACTTGCTCTTCAACACACTCACTTGCATACACCACACTAGGCACAATCGTGTGCATGCGCATCCTGTCCCAGTCCATCCTCTCCCCATTCCCCTTGTCCTACTGCTGTTCTTGCACTCCCTCCCCCCCCCCCCCCCACACACACACACACACCTTCTGGAAGCTTTATAACTGCCAGGGGGAAAATTAAGATTATTTTCCTTTTTCTGTTTGTTTGTTTTCTTTTTTTCTTTTCTTTTTTTTTTGTTGATTGTTGGCATTATTTTGTGACCGTTGGTGTTATGTCTTTTTTCTTGGTGTTATGTCTTTTTTCTTCCTTTATTTCAGTTTTTCGTTTCTGTGGGGTCCCTACAATCATCTGAAGCACTTATTTTCCATGAGTCGTCTTCCCTTCACTGCTGTCTATTTTGGAACCATGTTTGCCACCATCTACTTCTCCATGTGGGTAAGTCGCAGATCGATCTGCCAATCATCGGACTTCTTTTTCTTTTCAATTAAGAAAATTGTTCTCTTAATTTAGTAGGGTTAGTTCAATGTGGTCCTGTATTCAGCCCCCTCCTCCACCCCCTCCACCCCCCCCCCCCCCCCCCCCATTTAAAACATTTTCTGTCACATAATGATGAGTATGATTTTTTTTCTGTTAAATGTCTAAGCTTCAGGTAAAATTTAAAGTTATATACACTCTAAAATTTTGTGGTGAGGGATGGAGAATTGTGTTTGTGTGTGTGTGGAGTAAGGTAAATGGGAATGAGAGAGTCACACCCCCAATTAATTTTGCTGGGGTTTGAATATCAAACAAATATTTGTTTTCGATTTAAAATTTGTGATGAAAATCTGTCAGAATTGACAAACCAGCAGATGTGAAGACCTTACAGTTGTGCCAGATGAACAAATCTTTTCTGCAGGATCAGCCTAGTTCATGGAAAACTAGAAAAGTAATTAACAACTGAGTATTTTCCAGTCACTGTGGAGTCAAGGAAAGTAAAATTTTGGTGAGAAGTCAGGGAGTTTGCTATAAGCTGAGCAAGAAAAATGACATTCTGACAAATCATGCACATGTCTGGTGTAGGATCATGATCAGGACCGGAAAACCCGTTCATGTTACTTATTTGAACAGAAAGGCCTGAGATTTGTAAAAACAGAAGAAAAAAAAAAAAAAAGAAAAAAGGCCTAACATTTGGAAAAAAAAAGTGGTAAGGATCTCTTGCATTTTCACTGTGCTGCAAGGATATTGGTTTTGGAATACTGGAATTTGGGGGATGCATTTGCTGGAAAGAAATTTGATTGTTTCAGTTTCTTATGCTATTATCAGTTACTACAGGTTTTGTGTAAGAAAGGGTACATGTTAATCAAAGGAAAATGTGTTTTGATAATGATGTTTGAAGTTGGTTCCTGACATTGAAAATTTGGAAGCTTAAGGTATAAAGTATTTGTTTCTTTTACTATTATATGTCTATATCCATTCAGAAAAAAAAAAACCACTGCATCGAAAAAATAAACAATTACATATATATTTTTGATTTTCTGATAGCATTTCTCTGCTGATTTTTAGGGGGGGGGGGGGGGGGGGGGGGGGGGGGGGGGGGGGGGGAGGGGAACAGGATGTTGTTTTTAAAAAGAATTTGATTGAAATGATCTTTTGAGGTTTATGGTGGTGTTTCATTTCAGGTGCACAGCACAGTGTTACAGTGATATGTGCCTTGGGGCAGATAATTGCACTTGTCTGGTAAGTTGTTTTTCTGTAATGATCAGTTCAGTTCAGTTCAGTGGTTATTTTAATGACTGTCCATCATTGATTATATAAAAAGGCAGCAGAGATCACTGAAAATGTCAGACCTGTCTTAGGTCATTTTTTCACACCTCTCTCCTTTACATGTTAGAATTTCGACACTCCACCAAGAATACTTCAGAAAGTACTTAAAAACAAAAAAAAAATCGTAACAGTCTGCCCAACTCTGACTGGGTAATTATGTGTACGATGTCCTTAACACATGTGTCATATAAGACACGGTCAGTGCTTTCAAAATGTGCTGTATTCATACCTTCTAATTTGTATCGCCCCGTTAAAATTGGGCAGTCAAGTAGTATGTGACAGGCAGAAATTTTCCGTTCACATATGCACCTAACATCAGGAGAGAATTATGTGTTCCATGTATTTAAACTAAGTTTGTTGATTAATGAAGAGTGAATAAGGGTTAGACTTTGCTTTCCACTCAAAAAGAAAAAAAAACAAGGGGGGGAGGGCACTGTAGTGTTTTCATTTATTTTGAAAAATAGGTTTTCATTCCAAGCAGTGGGATGGTCATGTATCTCAGAGCAGAGAAGAGGTTTATTGTGTACTAATTCACTGGTAGTGAACACCATTCTAAAACAGACGGGTGGTGTTGACGTGTCGTGTGTATGTGCGTGGTTGTGATAGTAAACCCGTTT
>JADBJO010004854.1:65000-77500 GCA_016801955.1 Conus betulinus
TCCAATTTTCTCTATGTGTGTGTGTGTGTGTGTGTGTGTGTGTGTGTGTGTGTGGTTTTCCTGAAGGAATGGGTTTTCCATTCTTTGCTCTGTTTCCAGAAACCAGGCTTAGTTGACAGATGGTGATCACTTGAGTAAAATACCTTCTTTCATTTTGCTGATCTGAAATTGAGTGCAATCTGTTCACCTCTTTTGGGGTCTGAAGGAGGAGAAGTAATAGATAAAAAGGGAAAACAGTAAATCAGACAGCAAAAGTTTACGACATTTTTTAGTGTTTGTGAAATGAACATGGCTACCCTTAAAGTTATCACTTTTGGAGAATAAGGAAACGGGGGAAGGGTACTTGATTTTTCCTTTAAAGAAGAAAAAAGAACTATTTGCAAAGTTCAGTATTCGTTTTTGACTCTTGACTGGGTTGCCATGGAAGGGAGACTACTTCTGCTTTCTTCTGGTTCAAGTGAACTTGAGAATAAGGATCAGAATGATAGATTTTGTTTCTCTTAAGGTCTTTCTACTTCTTTTTCTTTCTTTTTCTGTTTGTTTTGTTTTTTTTTCCTTTCTCTTCTATTGATTCGTTTTGTTTGATGCCTAGATAATCAATTGTCATTACAGTAATGTTTATTTGTGTCTATCAGAATTCATTATTGGCTACAAGCTGCATTTGTGTCTATCAGAATTCATTATTGGCTACAAGCTGTATTTGTGGGTACATAATTCTTCAGTGACTGCAAACTTAATCAGTATGTGTCTGCCAAATGTTTTTGTTGCTTACAAGCTTCAGTTGTCACTGCGGCATTTTATTTGAGGTTACAGGCTTGAAATACTGCATTGGCTGGAAGGTTTCTTTGTGACAGCAAGACTTATTGGTTGGCTGTAAGCTTTATTTGTGGCTGAAGGCTTTGGTTACTGGCAACAAGCTTTGTTTGTGGCTACCACAATTCTTTCTTGGAGCTATGAGCCTTATTTGTGGCTACTGAAATTCCATGTTACCTACAGTTTTTTTTTATGTAAAACTCAGCTGGCTTCTTCATCTTTTGCTTTTCCTCTGCTTAGCCTTCAGTACATCGAATACTGCATTTTTTTTCTTTGATTGCTGAAAAATATTTGGATGTTTGAATGCTAAATCCTAAATTCAATTATTGTTGAGATCAGTGACTTTAGATTCTTTTCATGGGGGAGGTCGTGGTATTTTGGTGTGACACATTTTATTGCCTTGTTCTAAAGGGGAACATATTTGAATACATATTCAGGTTTTGTGTCAGCCCATTTGTTTCAGGAGATCTGCAGACTTTGAATGTTTGACATTTTGCTAAAGAAATTCAAATTAAGTAAAAACAAGAATAAATCAAACAAGAGAATAAAAGACAGCAAACAACAACAACAACAACAACAAACATTTGGAAAAAAAAGTAAAATAATGAAGAAGAAAAACATTATCATTATTATTTTTATAGGAAATATTACAAATGACATCTGTGCTGAAAGCTGAAGAGCTATGTTCTAGGAGCACTCTACCCTCTCACAGGGATTTTCTTTGGGTTGTGACTTCTTGTTTGAGGATCATAAAGGATTAGTTTATGCATGAAATTTCAGGCAGTCTGAGGAATTGTGTGTTGTTATTTTTTTTTAATCCAATTCTTTTCTGTCTTATCCTCCACTCCCTCTCCATGGCAGCAGTTCCACGCTGCTTTTTCTGGCTCTCTTATATACACAACCACACCTAAAAACAACCTACGTCAACCTCTGCACAAGCAATCCACAGGGTGCATTCAGTGTCGGTTCATTTTGAGGCAACGTATCGGAGGAGACCCTGCATTTCTGATGAGTTGCTTTTGTAGTGTTCATTGTTGTCGCCCATTTTGGTCCAACATAGGCAGGATACCTCCTGACCAGTCTGCCACTGGTAATTGTTCAGCTGCAGAGGAACATGACTGACTGTTCCCCTCCAACCACAGTGTCCATGACCTGGAGTTTCACACTGATTCATTGCAGTGCTTCAGAGCTGTTTATATGCTTGACAACCAGGCAGATGCTTCAGAGCTGTTTATATGCTTGACAATCAGGCAGATGCTTCAAAGCTGTTTGTATGCTTGACAACCAGGCAAATGCTTCAAAGCTGTTTGTATGCTTGGCAACCAGGCAAATGCTTCAAAGCCGTTTGTATGCTTGGCAACCAGGCAAATGCTTCAAAGCTGTAAGGATTGACTACTGGTTAGTGGCTACTAGGTAAACTGAAAATTTGGCAAACAAACAACTGGGTGAAATGAATATTGATGTTGTGAAGGTCAATGTGGTAATGTTCACGTACCAAAATATAGTGAGAACATATACACTCTGAAGACCAATCTTCCCCACTAAATACTGTGAGAACATATACACTATGAAGACCAGTCTTCCTCCACTCTTCACTTTCTGTACTTGATATCTGCAGGCACCTGGCACTTCAAACATATTTTCACAACCTCAGATTGGTTTTAACTTGCTAATACTTAGGGACGTCTCACTCTTGCCTTAGTATAATGCATTGGGAGACAGTTGTGTAGGGAGAGAAGGTAAGCGACAAACATATGACTGTTGCAAGTGGCACGTGCACTGTAGAGATTGCTGACAGCACTGTTGCCGCAAAGGATCTTCCCCGGTATTTCTTTAGGACATGTGACACGTTTTCATTGGTTGTACTTTCCACTGCTGAAATCTCCACCTCAAACACCATCAGCTTCAATGTTGTCTAGGGACCAAGAAGTAGGTTGCCCAGGGAAAGCATTGGTAATTTTTCTATGGCTTTTTCTCCCTGTAGTTTCACTCTCCTATTCAGCTTTCAAAACAACTGTCATTTCATCACTGAAAGTTACTGTCTTCCAGTTGCTATATTCCACTGAAGTTTGTCCCTACACGACTGTCACTGCGCCTTTCTGTTCATGAGGGATGTTTTGAATACTCAAGTCCATGAAGATTTCTTGTGATGGTCTTGTCACTCCAACAGTAGTTGGAGCACGAAATTTGAATGAAATTTCTAGAAACTGTTTCTGACCTAACTCATTTCACTATCCTTGAAGGCTACTCATTTCACTATGCTTACTCATTTCACTATCCTTGAAGGTGCCACTCATTTCACCATCCTTGAAGGTGCCACTCATTTCACTATCCTTGAAGGTGCCACTCATTTCACCATCCTTGAAGGTGCGGCTCATTTTACCGTCCTTGAAGGTGCCACTCATTTCACCATCCTTGAAGGTGCGGCTCATTTCACTATCCTTGAAGGTGCTACTCATTTCACCATCCTTCAAGGTGCGGCTCATTTCACCATCCCATCCTTGAAGGTGCTACTCATTTCACCGTCCTTGAAGGTGCTACTCATTTCACCATCCTTGAAGGTGCCACTCATTTCACCGTCCTTGAAGGTGCCACTCATTTCACCATCCTTGAAGGTGCTACTCATTTCACCATCCTTGAAGGTGCCACTCATTTCACTATCCTTGAAGGTCCAGACTATCGCATCTTCCTGAATACCATAAGTACGTGTGTCTGCACAGTTCACCTGTTCACCCCCCAGCAGTTTCGACACTTCACAAGCCTCTGATCGATCTAAAGGTACACCATTTTCTCTTTTTTCTCAGACTGCTTGCATGCTGATGCCATTCCAGATCGAAGTGGACTGACAACGACCAGACTAAAATGTATCATTTTCATTTCCACAGTTCTACATAGATCGACGCCTAAAATCAACGTCACCATCAAATAAACGCGAACGTGCTATTGAAGTCAAAATATTTGATTTACAGCATATTCGAGGCCGCAGCTTCACAGAGAGAGAGAGAGAGAAATTTTTTGCCCCTTTACCCATATGATGAAGTTGTCATCTCAGTCTTTGTGTATATGTCCGTCTGTCTCTCTCCGTCTCTTGTCTCTGTGTGACGCGCGCGCGCACACACACACAAAACACACACACGCGCGCGCGCGCGCGCGCGCACGCCCCACCCCCCTTCCCCCCAACACACACACACTATCGGATGGAGCCTGTAGCTTCGGTCTCAGCTCGTCCCCCCCCCCCCCCCCCCCCCCCCCCCCCCCCCCCCCCCCCCCCCCCCCCCCCCCCCAAGAGAGTGTGTCACTATCACAGCGTCGATAATCATCAAAGACGGAGAGGGGTCTCAGCTTACCGGGGCATGTAGATGCCAGTAATTTTGTGGCAGCGTATATAATGGTGCTGTCTCGTAAGTAATGAGCACTCCTATGAGGAGCGTTCAGAGATTTCTGCTCGCTTACCGTTTGACTGGTAAGGTTGAAGACAACCACGAGGAAAGCGTAGGTTCAGGTTTCACACATAACGGCTCATTCTGCAGTGTGTGTGTGTGTGTGTGTGTGTGTGTAATGCTGGTCAGGGACGGCTTCCTTGACAGGCTCACAGGTGGGTTGAGTACGGGTGTGTGTTTTAACTCCCTGGTAGTATGGTAGGATTATAGCGGTCTGTTCTGTCTTGATAAGGAACAGCTCAGTGGGCTAGGCTTAATGGAACTACTGGACTGTGTATCTCGTCTGGTAATCTGGTATGCAAAGTAGACATTGCAGGACTACCAGTGGGTTCATCCGTTTCTGCACGAATGCACGCACATACACACAATCAGCAAGCATTTTTCATCCCCCGAATTACAAAGGAAAGATGTCAACCATTTCCTAAGTTAATGCCGAGACATAAAGAAATCTCCTTTTTTCCCTTAAGAAAAATGCAATAGAAGTATATCCATGAACTTGAGATGTTAAAAGAAGAAAAGTGAGATGAAGAGTGATGAAGAAATGTTGAGTGAACAAAGAGCTTTGGCTACGATGAAACCAAAGATGTAGAAAGGGTCAGAAAACATATCCAGCTGAACTGTTTCCTATGATGCGGCCAGCATGAAGTATACAATGTTCTGATACTGTTGTTTTCCTAAAATTTAAAGGCCACACGCAAATTCAGAGAGAGAGAGAAAAAAAAAAACCATGGAGGAAGATGGTTCCAGGGGGACGGAGAGGGGGGGGTTGGGGTTGGGATTGGAGGGAGAGGGGTTGTCTGCTATGAAATTACTATGAAACTCGGCAAGTCATTCTATGTCATTAAACACACACACACACACACACACACAAGCGCGCGTGCGCGCAACACATACAAGCACGCGCGGGCACGCACACACACACGCACGTGGGCGCATGCACACATTCATGCGCGAGGGCACAAGCCCCCCCCCCCCCCCCCCCCCCCCCCCCCCCCCACAACACACACACACAACACATGGGGGAGCTCTCGCTCATTATTTCTTTTTTTTTTTTTTTTTCTAAACATAATATAAAACGACGTACGTTAAAAGCGCTAGAATTACTATAGCATATTGCGCTACTGTTGCACAAACATGCTTGGGAGTATATACCTGCGGACGCTGATAAAACAACGGAGAGCAGTATACGTATCACGCACACACACACACACACACACACACACACACACACACACACACACGCACGCACGCACGCACGCACGCACGCGCGCGCGCGCGCGCGCGCGCATGCGCACACACACACGTACACACAATATCTGTGAGTATAAAATATCCTACGCACACACACACACGCACGCACGCACACATCCACACATGCGCGCGCGCGTGCGCACGCACGCACCCGCACGTGCGCGCTGACACACAGACATCACACACTCACACAAGCACACTTGACATTTGATTTACACACACACACACACACACACACACACACACACACACTCAGAGAGAGAGAGAGAGAGAGAGAGCAATGCAGCTTTGTTACGACGAACTGCGAAATTGGAATTAGCGCATGTACACCTGTGGAAAGAGTGGGACACGACAGCGGTATTTCCAGGTCAGAGGTAGGCCTACACACACTGTATTTTTGTCAAAAAAAAACATGGATTCTTTTGTCAGTCTCTTCGTCTCTTGAATCTTTCGCCACACCTTTCAAACTGATGTGTCAGGCAAAAAAGAAAAGAACTTGGCAACATTGGGATTTCCCATGAAACAACCAGAAGCTTTTTTTTTTTTTTTTTCTCAGGGTCGAGGAAGTGGTTCGGGGTGGGGGTGGGTGGGGGACGTGTGTCCCTGATTCCCACCAATCACACAAGTGCTTTTAGAACCTGTGACGAGAACCGTGAATGGACAAAAACCAACTTGGGTGTTGACCTGGAGAGTGCCCTACCCATAGATTTATCCCCAGGGTGGGTATGTTTTGATAAAAGGTCGGTTTTATTTTTAGGCTTTGCTTGGTTTTCTCTCTCGGGCTCAGTGCGCGCGCGCGCGCGTGTGTGTATGTGTGTGTGTGTGTGTGTGTGTGTGTGTGTGTGGGTATGTCGATGCGTGTTGGTGTCTTCGCTCGCGTTTGGCATGCACACGACTCTCTCTCTCTCTCTCTGTCTGTGTGTGTGTGTGTGTGTGTGTGTGTGTGTGTGTGTGTGTGTGTGTGTGTGTGTGTGTGTGTGTGTGTGTGTGTGTGTGTGTGTGTGTGTGTGTGTGTGTGTGTGTGTGTGCAACTGTCTGTCTGTGTGTGCGCACATGCACGACCACGTGTGTTTGTAGTGGTGGTGGTGGTGGTGTGTGTGTGTGTGTTTTATACTCATACTTGTGTGAACACGTAAGTGTAAACGTATGGGCGTCACACACCTGTACGAGTAGGTTCGTGCAACGGGCAAGAAGCAAAAGCTACCATGACAATGAACCAGCTCTAGTCAGAATGCACTCTGTCATATTTTCGGAATTTACGAGACACAGCGCACACAGACCTTGCAACAAAATCCCGGGGTGTGGAGAATGGACTTGGGTGAGTGCACACACACGGAAAGAGAAGGCGACACTAGAGATGATTCCAGATTAGTATCAGTCAAAAAGACGTATTACGACAAAGATGTATGGAGGTGAAAATGATAATACATTGTGGTCACCATATGAATCTGGGGAACTTGCTTAACGCATGGGTCAGTTCCCACATCTGTCAAACGAGTGAGCGGACGTTCTTTTCTTTATAAAATAATGCAGAAAAGAGAAGACAATTGCACTGCCCCCACCCCCCCCCCCCCCCCCCCCCCCCCCCCCCCCCTCTCCCCACCACTGCAAGCGCAGTTCATCAAATAAGGATTCTCTAAGATTGTGTACAGTCAAGGTTACGCTATGGGTAGGTTAAGGGTAATGCATTCCACAGTCTTAGAATCTTCCGGCTTTGTTACTATCAAAGTGCCCACCTGTGGTTCATGAACACGCCACTAAACAAGGCCTGAAATTACTCTTTTTTTTTCTCCCTCCCCCTTCCCCTGTACCCTCCCTCCTCCTCCTCCGTCTCTCTCTCTCTCTCTCTCTGACCTTATCCTTTTATGCCCTGATTCCACGACGAGTGACGGAGCATGCGACAAGTGATGTAGAATTTACGACGTGAATGCGTGACCCTCGCATGTGTAAGCCTTTCTGTAGGCCGACAAGAAATACGGCACCAAATGTACACGATTTTAGTTTTAGGATTTTGTAGCCCAGTCGATATCAAGGCTGACATGCGTGGACTCGCCACAGAATCACACCCAAGGTGTACAACATGAAATACCACACAAATCGGACAGACATTGAGACATGACATGGAGATGTCCAGTCAGACTGACGGGCGGATGGACACACACACACACACACACGCACGCACGCACGCACGCACGCACGCACGCACACACACACACACACACACACACACACACACACACACACACACACACACACACACACACACACACGCACGCACGCACGCACGCACACACACACACACACACACACACACACACACACGCACGCACGCACGCACGCATGCACACACACAGGCACACGCACGCATGCGCACGCACGCACGCACGCACACACACACACACACACACAAACACACACACACACACACACACACACACACACACACACACCAAACACACACACACACACACACACACACACACACACACACACACACACACACACACACACACACGAGCGCGCGCGCGTGCATGTTTCTGTATTCTTGTAAAACAAATAAAATGGGGTGACCCCACCCACCCACCCTTTAGATGTTCTCACCTTACCCCGGCTCCCCCGTCGCCCCATTTTCATCATCACCTCATTTATCTCGTCTACTGCCTACGTGGCGGAAATTTTTCTAAAATAAACTAGATCATCTAAAAAAAAAAAAAGTTGATATCGGTGGGTGGGGGGTAAGGAGGGGGAGGGGATTTAATGTTTCACATGCTGATTTTCCAAACAAACAAACGCTCTGAAAACAGTCGGGGGAGAAAAAAAAAAACAAACCCTACAACCTTCAAAAACTCCTTAAAGAGGATACTTGCTTCGCTTACATCAAGGGGTTTAGTCCTAGAATCACGGTCCATTTGTTAGGCTTTATGCACTGGTGCGTGTGCGCGCGCGCGCGCGCGCGCGCGTGTGTGTGTATGTATGTGTGTGTGTGTGTGTGTGTGTGTGTGTGTGTGTGTGTGTGTGTGTGTGTGCATGTGTGCCTGCGTGTGTGTGTGTATGTGTGTGACGAGAGAGAGAGAGAGAGAGAGAGAGAGAGAGAGAGAGAGAGAGAGAGAGAGATTGGTTGGTTGGTTGATTGATAAGCTTTCTTCCCAAGGGTTACAGATAAGCAAGATTTTTTTTTCTTTTGTTTCATCTGGTCCTTGTCCCAGTTCAGGGACTAAGGAAATCAATGCAGAAGATACTTACACAATATAGAACTAATCATAACACGAACAGTGATGATTCATATTAGCATTGAACAGAGAGAGAGAGAGAGAGAGAGAGAGAGAGAGAGAGAGAGAGAGAGAGAGAGAGTAAACGCATGCGCGGGTGCATGCGCACGGGTAAAAAAAAAAAAAAAAAAACTGATGGAGGAAGGTGAGTCGATTAGGCCTCAAACAGCGCAAGTGGACTGGAAAGGTGCGACAATAGCTGGAAAAGCTAAAATACACACGAACCAAATCGGCGGGTAACCAGCCACCATAGCGCAATGGTCAGCGTGGCGAGTTACCGACTGTGAAGTCGTGTGTTCGAATCCCATCAGTAACATTTATTTAAGGAATTTTTTTTCCCGCCCAGGTCTGCTCCTGTGACCAGGGCTGACTGCGCCTTGGGCTACGATGGCAAGACTGCGTCACTTCCCCGAAGATGGAGTATGGCTGCCTTAATGGCGGGATAAAAAAGAACGGTCATACACACAACACTTCACCGCCTGTCTATACAGGCAGTGTCCGCAGGAGTATCAGCCTAGGTACGCAGAAAGAAAGAAAGAAAAATGCCGTCGCTCATGCAACGTTGACACTCAGCCAGTCAGACAAACAGAAGAGAGTTCTTTCCTTTTCAAAAAAAAAAAAAAAAAAAGATTTTTTTTTTTTTTTTTTCATTATTCGCATAACCATACTTTCTGCTATCGCTTCACGAAGTCACACGTACATGCTTCAGTTCGAAACATCGACCAGGTCCTTACAGGACCCACCGATACTTTTCAAACGTTGGCCTCAAGCACTGCCGCACAGAGCAATCTGTTTCATTAGCCAACAGCACTCACTGGTCCTCGCAGATCTATAACGTAGATGGTTTTCCTGATTTGGGCCTTGGGAAGCAACAACGTCTTTACGATCTCCGCGGCCTCACGTCGACTTACTAAATACAAACTGTTCCCATGCCTTTGTCAGTAAAAATAGTGGCAGTAGTAGTAGTAGTAGTAGTAGTAGCAGCAGTAGTAGTAGTAGTAGTAGTAGTAGTAGTAGTAGTGGTGGTGGTGGTGGTAGTAGTGTAGTAGTAGTAGTAGGAGGAGGAGGAGGAGGAGCAGCAGCAGCAGCAGCAGCAGCAGTAGTAGTAGTAGTAGTAGTGGTAGTAGTAGTAATAATGATAATAGCAACAACAAAAATAATAAACTATGCGTCCCCAGTTTTTTCTGTTGCAAACATTCCTGAAAAGAAAAACAAACAAACAAACAAACAAAAAAAACCCAAAAACGAATCACTTTGTGTCAATCAGTGTAGTTAATATCTTTATCTGTAGACTATTCAGCCTTGGTTTTCCTCTGTTCATTTCTTTTCACCACATTTTACCTGGAGTATTGCTTAGCCAGTGTTGTGTCATCAACATGAAGGAACATGAGACTGGACAAACAACAAACAACAACAACAACAACAGCAACAAACAGTACCACAGAAGCAAAAGGATGGTAGTTAAAGTTTTGGAGCAAATCATTAAGGGTAGCATATTCACACATAACGGATGGCGACTTTGATGAGAAGACTCGAAAACTCTCAAGCTCCCTATTGCACGACCCTAGTCCCATCTAACCCTGATTTTAAGCAGACCCAAACCCCAACCGGGCTAAAATCCTAGTCATAACTCTGACGTAATCTAACCCCAACCCTAATCCGTTGTATCTAAGCCTAACTGTCCCCCCTACAAACAAACAACTAAGCTTTCATTGATAAATTGTGCGTGTGTGTGTGTGTGTGTGTGTGTGTGTGTGTGTGTGTGTGTGTGTGTGTGCGTGCGTGCGTGTGTGTGAGTGCGTGCGTGCTTGCGTGCGTGCGTGCATGTGTGTGTGTGTGCATGTGTGTGTGTGTGCATGTGTGTGTGTGTGTGTGTGTGTGTGTGTGTGTGTGTGTGTGTATGTTGGAAGGGACAGCGGAGTTGTCTTTCCCTTTCTACATCAACAAAGTAGAGAAAATCACCGTTATCAGGTTTACTCTGTTATTATCCCTGACACCTTTCCAGGGTGGGGGTCGATCTAGGGTATTGCACCTGCACTGCCCTACCGACGACGACACAGCGCTTGGAGAGGACGTCACCATTCTATATTTGTAACGCCTGACAGTTCTTCACATAGCGCCAGCAATCGTCTTGCAACACATACAGGGGTCGACATTCGTTGATAACACCTCTGGTGGGTGCTAAGCTAAACTCTGTCCACAGTCTTCGTTTTTCTGTGTTGATTTCTGAAGATTTGGCAACGTAGAACCGACTACGCACTGTTTGGCAGCAAAACTTCTGAACTGCTGGATGTGGACTTAAAAGGCCAAGCCAAACGAATTTTCGATGGATCTACAGCATGTCGTGAGACACAACTCCTTTTGAATAGCTGAAAAAACGAGCGAGAAACCGGTGTACAATCATCGACAGAAGCTGACTAGCACTGCAGACGGTGAATATTTATAACAGGTCAGTTGTTGTTAGTTTGAAGACCTGCGTTTTTAACCGTTCTTAATTATAGAGGGCTCATGAAACGAGCTATGTAGTTTTTTAACCTTATGACGTTTCAGTGTGTGTGTGTGTGTGTGTGTGTGTGTGTGTGTGTGTGTGTGTGTGAGAGAGAGAGAGAGAGAGAGAGAGAGAGAGAGAGAGAGAGAGAGAGAGAGAGAACCGACTGCGTTTTGGTAGCAGACTTCTCTGATTAATCATCATGGAACGGGGGGCGCCCGGTTATAGGTGTCTGGAAGGGCACATAGTCACAGGCTTGAGTTCTGTTGGGTTGGTAATCCAGGTAAGAAAGATCAGTCTCAGAGCTCTGATGTGTGACTTAACGGGTTTCGGTGTTTACATTTAACTGTATCATCTTTAAAGGGAGTGAAGTCAGTAGCTTGTGGCGCTAAATCTTCTATGCCGAAGTTTCCTTCTTAAAAAAAAAAAAAAATTATTATGTGTTGGTGAAATATATGGAATCTTGTGTGGAATAAGGATTGCAACAAAGCTAGAAATAATGAAATCATAGCTAAATCAGCGGTAGCGATAGATGTGGTAAAGTCAGCAACAGCAGTATTGGCAGTAACAGGTGCTGTAGAAGTAGTAGTGGTGGTGGTAGTAGTAGATCTAGTAGTAGTAGCTTGGCAGCAACATGTGCAGTAGTAGTAGTAGTAGTAGTAGTAGTAGTATTAGATCTCTAGTAGTAGTAGTAGTAGCAGCAGCAGCAGCTGCGACATCCCGGATGTCACTGTAGTAGCAGCAGCATCAGCGGCAGTAGTAGTAGGCTAATACTAGTAGGTGTAGTTGTAGCAGCAGCAGCAGCAGCAGCAGTCGTAGTAGTTGCATGGCATCAACAGCAATAGCAGCAGCAGTAGTGCTGGAGATGATGATGATGATAGTCTATGGCACCATTAATTGTGCTCTAAAATCCTTCCGCTTTACGTTTTGTGATTCAGATACACATTTCACACGCAGACACACAGACACACACACACACACACACACACACACACACACACACACACACACACACACAGGCGCGCGCGCGCGCGCACACACACACACACAGACACAGACACACGGACACACACACAGCAGACACACATACACAGCCAGACACACACACACACACACACACACACACACACACACACACACACACACACACACACAATATAGAATGAGCAAAATAAGATAAAAAAAAAAAATAAAACAGTGAAACATAAAGGCTGCCATACGAACATTAAATGTTTAAAG
>JADBJO010004854.1:90000-100000 GCA_016801955.1 Conus betulinus
TTGCAGGGAATAAATTTCACTTAATATTTCTCAAAAGCTGTAACGTGGACAGTTATGCTTTGATTATGCTTGCGAGAGTTGTCTATGCTAATCTAATGTTAAATATTACAAAATGAAAACTTTTTGTTAAAAAAAAACCCAAATTACTGATGTGTGTGTGTGTGTGTGTGTGTGTGTGTGTAACACTGACATCTCTTCGAACAACGGTGAAGTTTGAATGGGCTGAACTGAACAACTGCATGCAGTCTTTCTTTTTTTTTTTTTTTTTCTAGTCTGAATAAAAGAAGAGAAACGCACCCAAACTTGAAGACATGACTGGATAAGGATGCTGGAAGTAATCTATTGCTACAGTCATATTACCTTATGATTTAAACCTTTTCAGATGATTTAAACCTTTTCAGACAGGATGAAGTTGGATAATCTACACTGAACAACTGTTATGTGACGTATTTTTTATTCTGAATTAAAAAAAAAAAAGTAGGCAAACTGGAACATAAATAATTATGTTCAGACGATGGAAGTTGAAGTTATCTTTTGATTCAGTCGTGTAGAAGTTTAGAAGTTTAGAAGATGATCTAAACCGAAGAGGGAAAAATAGACAGAATGCTGTTTTTAATATGAAAAAAAAAAGTCCATCCAAACTTGAATATGTGCTAAGACAACTTTGGAATTTATCGTTTGTCACAAGCGTGTAGCCATACACTCTTTCAAATGAGATAAAACACGACGATCTAAATAGAATAGCTATCAGCGATCATTTCTTCTAATCTTAAAATACATATATTAAAAAAGTATATATATATATATATATATATATATATATATATATATATATATATATATATATAGACACAGACAAATAGACAGACAGGCAAACACACACATACACACACATGCACACACACCACAGACAGACAGACAGACAAACGCGCACGCACACTCACTCACACACACACACACACACACACACACACACACACACACACACACACACACACACACTCTCTCTCTCTCTCTCTCTCTCTCTCTCTCTCTCTCTCTCTCTCTCTTTCACACACACACACACATACACACACACACACACACACACACACACACACACACACACAACACACACACACACACACACACACACACACACCACACACACACACACACACACACACACACACACACACACACACACACACACACACACACACACACACACACTAAAGTCCAATAACACGGTGACACTGGACAGTCATCTATCGTGGCCATCGTCTAACTGCATCATTTGCACCGTGTTCATCCACAGCCGCGTTTCTGAACGAGGTTCACCTAGTGGGTGTGCTGATGTACGAAGGCACTCACATGCTGACCATCAACCAACGGTCCACCTGCAAGGACTTTGCTCAGCAACTGATCGGCTTGTTCCCACGAGACATGCTGCATATCCATTGTCCCATACGCAAGGGCGGTAAGTCTCGCCTCCTCATCAGTGTGTTGTTCATTTGTTTTTTTTTTTTTTGGGGGGGGGCATATATTTCTCTCTCTCTCTCTCTCTCTCTCTCTCTCTCTCTCTGTGTGAGTGTGTGTGTGAGTGTGTGTGTGTGTGTGTGTGTGTGTGTGTGTGTGTGTGTGTGTGTGTGTGTGTGTGTGTGTGTGTGTGTGTGTGTGTGTGTGTGTGTGTGTGTGTGTGTGTGTGTGTGTGTGTGTGTGTGTGTGGTGTGGTGAAGGAAGTGCTAAGTCAGTCAAAGAGATGTGAGAGCAGTGAGTAATAGACAAATTAGGTTAACATCCTCGCTCCCCGCCCCCCCCCCCCCCCCCCCCCCCCCCCCCCCCCCCCCCCCGCGCCACCTCTCCTTTCCGCCTGTTTGCTCGATGTTGTTTGTTCTCTATTATTTGCTTTTCTTCTCTTTTAGATTTTGTTATCAGTATCCTGTAATTTATGTGAGTCACTGGGGAGTAGGACATATCTTTCAGTCCTTTTCTGTCTGTCTGTCTGTCTGTCTGTCTCACACACACACACACACACACACACACACACACACACCACACACACACACACACTCTCTCTCTCTCTCTCTCTCTCTCTCTCTCTCTCTCTCCCTCTCTCTCTTCTCTCTCTCTCAGTCTCTCTTTCTGTCTCTTTCTTTGTCTCTGTGTCTCTCTCTGTGCCTTGTGTGTGTGTGTGTGTGTGTGTGTGTGTGTGTGTGTGTGTGTGTGCGCGCGCGCGTGCGTGCATGCGTGCATGCGTGCGTGCGTGCGTGTGTGTGTGATCTTCATTTAGTTAAACAGCGATGTTGTGTAGTGTCAGTATAAAACTGTATGCGAAGTTTAACTTTCATTGTGTGAAGAAATGGTTGAGGATGAAGAACTTCTAGTCTTGTAATGTCAGACTTCACGCGACCTCCACGTTAAACTGATTACAAAGAAATACTACATTTATCCATGATGTTTTGCTTTTGTTTAAAATCGAAATCCGGAAATAATGAAAGAATATTTTGTCTACCCAAGGGAGACAAATATTGCTTTGATTTTCATGTTTGCTCGGTTTTCATACACATTACTGCATGCACGAGTATGTGAGAAGAGAGAGAGAGAGAGAGAGAGAGAGAGAGAGAGAGAGAGAGAGAGAGAGAGAGAGAGAGAGAGAGAGAGAGAGACAGACAGACAGACAGACAGACAGGCAGACAGCAGACAGACAGACAGACAGAGAGAGAGAGAGAGAGAGAGAGAGAGAGAGAGAGAGAGAGACAGAGACAGAGAGAGAGAGAGACAGAGAGAGAGAGAGGTCGCCACGTGCCATATAAAGCCCTGCATTCCAGAGTGAAGCCTCACCACAGTCACCCAAACACACCCTGATTCTAGGGCCATGGACCAGCAGCTTCTTTTTAACTCAACGATTTTTTGTTGGTGGTGGTGTCTTCGTTTGCAGAGCTGCTGACCGGGTCTTTTTTCCTTTTCACAGACACTGAGCAGGTCACAGGCTACGATGTGAGTGTTTGAACAATTTCACAGGTTCCCAACCCCATTGATAATAGGTTTCAAAGTGGGGGTGACTGCGTGCAGAAACAGAAACAGAGCAAAACAAAAAAAAAAAAAAAAAAAACCCCCTGAATTACCAGGCCGCCAAATGAACACACACACACACACACACACACGCGCGCGCGCTCGCACGCACGCACGCACGCACGCACGCACACACACACGCGTGCAGTCACATGGAAGCTGAGAAAATGAAACGAATCACGAACCTCGACATATGTATAGAGAAAAGAGACAGGGTAGAAAACAAAACTGAGGTTGAAATGATCTGCGATAGTTTTTAATTACGTTTTCTTTTCGCTGAATTAATAAGATTAAAGATTAACAAGACAAAGGTTAATAGAAGGTGAAAGGTCAAGAGAAATTTTCTTTGAATCGTCTTGCTCGGTTATTTGGTTCCCGTGCATCAGAAAATTATACTTAATTTAATCTGATTGGCAAAACATGCACGGCAACATCATCCGAAACTCAAAGCGAAACAACTCTCCCTAAAAAGATTAATTCATGCACCACTTACCCCCCTTGTGTTAGTTTTTCTATAATGTTGCTTTCACTTTTTGGGGGGGGGGGGGGGGGGGGGGGGGGAGGAGGAGAGGAGACAAGTTTAGTGTACACAACTTGATTTCATTGAAAGCATTTTATTTCAGCCATTTCGTTGATTGTACAAAATGGGAAAGTGGCAAAGCGCCAATTAGGGGCATAAACGAACAATGATAGAATGTAGACCTCTCTCTCCCTCCCTCCCCCTCTCTCTCTCTCTCTCTCTCTCTCTCTCTCTCTCTCTCTCTCTCTCTCTCTCTCTCTCTTTCCCGACTCTCCTCGTCTGGCCATTTAAATGTCTGTTTCTGTCGTTGTCTTGCGGTGCATCAGTATCTTTCTTTGATGTCCAAGCCGCTCTGTCTGTCTGTGTCTGCCTGTTTCTCTGTCTGTCTTATCATTCCTATGATGAAGTAAGAACGAGACGTGTGTGTATGTGTGTGTGTGTGTGTGTGTGTGTGTGTGTGTGTGTGTGTGTGTGCGCGCGCTCGTGTGAGGGCGCATACGCATATGTGCACTTTTAGTTCATACATCCGTGCGTGCATGCGTGCGTGTGTGTGTGTGTGTGTGTGTGTGTGTGTGTGCGTGCTTTGTGTGCAGGGGTTTTACGATCTTCACGTGAAAGTGAAGGACATGGCAGGTCATGACCTTATGTGCATCGAGGTCAAGATCAACATTCTGCCTGCCGATTACTGAACACCGTCCCCCCTCCCCCCCGTCTTCCCTCCACCTGTTTGGCATGGATGCAGGGCAGGGAGCCAAGACATGATGATGATGATGATGATGATGATGATGAATGATGTTGAATGATGATGTTACAACTTATGATGACGGAAGAGTAATTTTTTTTTTTCTTCTCTGAAATTGCTGGACTTTCTCGTCTTGCTTTCATAAAAAGATGTTTTCATCTCGGATGTGGTCTCCATGACGACCAGTCTACAAATGATAATATATGTCCAAATGATCAGTGCAAAGCAGTTCGAAAGTCTCTATCTTCCACACTTTTTTTTTTCTTTTTTTTTTTTTTTTTTTTTCTCTCTTTTGGTCATTACAGTGACGTGCCATTGACAACCTATGACTTTGACGTAAGTTGTCTCTGACTTTGGCTCCTGTTTCTATTTGAATCATTGTCCATAATGCCAGACAATGTAAAACAGATACAGAAAGGCCTCACCAGCACGTTGGGTTATCCTAGTATTTCTCATGACCTGTCGATTTTTTTTGTTGTTGTTGACAGTCCGTTTTCATGTGCTCCGAATAGATCGACTTTACTGTCAGCGTGTGTTCATTCAGATCTGCATGACTGGATTTCGCTTTAGATGTGTGACGTTTTAAATGACGTTAGTTTTGCCAAATGACACATTTACAGACGACTGACTGATTCCGGAAATCTCTGTAGAAATACTATACACCGTAGCGCCCAAATCGCAGGCAGCTTTCGGAAATTGTTTGTTGAATACTCCGATGATTTTGGTTGGCTGTAAATACATCACTGTTCCCGTTCCTTCCTGAAGGTTCCATGCAGTTTGACTGCCTACATTGCGTCATGATTTGTTAACTGTCAGAATATTGCGCGTGGTTGATAAGTGGCTGTGCTACAATTTTTTTTTTTTTTTTTTTTTTTTAAATTTTGATTTCGTAGATAAAAGACGATCCAGATTTAGGGGTTTAGAGAATGCATTCTGGCGATTTTAAAGAGTGGTGTAAGAGAGTTAAAGGCTATGTTTCAATTTTAGGACGGCTGTGTGTCATGGTCATATAAAGACTGAATTTTCTGCTGGAAGTAAAATGTCTAAATTGTGACCAGGGTCGACCAGTTCTCTGTGTGGATTGACTTAACGAGGGTTTAGAAGCAGCTCTCACCATTCTAAATAAGTCAACGTCACACCCACACTGACGTGTCCAGGAACAGGAGTGTGAGTCTGCGTGGTGACAAAACGGTCGTTACTTCCACTATTTATCGAGTAGTTGACTGGATAGTTAAATAAAATGAAAAAAAAA
This sequence comes from Conus betulinus, assembly GCA_016801955.1. Lineage (NCBI taxonomy): Eukaryota > Metazoa > Mollusca > Gastropoda > Neogastropoda > Conidae > Conus > Conus betulinus. The sequence continues at coordinate 95,569 of JADBJO010004854.1, forward strand.
CAATCCCGGCTAGAAAAAAAAAACCCAAGCAAGCAAGCAACCAACCAAAAAAAAACAACAACAAAACAAAACAAAAGGAAAAAAAAAAAGAAAACAAACACCACCACCACCAAAGTACAACCGTCTCGTGCTCTCCCTACCCCCAGTGAAAAGCTGCTGTCGTTCTCACTATGGCAGAATGGTGAAGGTTGGTGTAGAAATGCAGCCTGGACAGCAAGTCTTGGCTTTGACAGCAGCATGGTGTCACACTGACGCTACGGGTGATGGGTGCAGGGTGATGGCAGCCGTTACTAAACGGCTATAACGGCCCATAACGGTTTTTTTTTCCTCTTTATGGAATGTCTCAGAAAGGATTTTGTCGATCTTTCTGAAAATTTTTAGTAGGTATGTTCATTATGGGTCACGATTGATGCCCGATGTTTTAGTTTCCGTTATAGCCGTTACTAACGGCCCATAATGGTTTTCTTGTTTATGGAAAAGCTCAGAAAGTTCTTGGCCGATCTTTCTGAAATTTTGTAAGTATGTTCGTTATAGGTCACAGATGATGGCTGATGTTTACCAGAATAGCCGTTACTAACGGTTACACCAGCCCAAGACGGTTTTTTCCTCTTTATGGAATATCTCACGCGTATTCAGGATAAACTGGGAGTACGTTTATATGCTTTGCATCTTCTTTTTTTTTTTTTTTTTTTTTATTTTATTATTTTAGATTCGCCAAAATTAAAAGAGCTGCTTCCATGATCTCACTGAGCTATTGAAAATGCAGCTGGGCTCGTTCGATACGATGGGTGCCCTCCGCAGTTGAATGTGGTCGAATAAGACCGTATCTCTGAACTCTACCGGGCAGTTACGCTGTTGAAAACAGCACTCAGCAAAGGAGGTACATGTATAAGCGTTTTGGCAAGCGCATTGTCGTTTCAATCCAAGATGGCACCGGGAAGGAAGACACATGAAGATTCTGAACGTGTTGAGGTGTTCAAAGTGAAAGACGAATCCAGGATCTGTTGGACTCTTGTCAGGCGTCTGCAGTCTTCCAAGGGCCCTTCTCGTCGTGATTGAATTGCAGCTCGCGAATCCGTCATTTTTGTTGCTGCCATTGACTTAGCTGTGCTTACTCAATTTGTCATCTCGTATTCTGTATTCAGTCTGACCTTGGTTCAGTGGAGGTCCTGTTCACAATGAAGAGGCAAACCCAGCACTGAAGAGAGATGAAAAGACCAAGTTTGTTAAAACAAAACCTTTATGGCAAGAAGGCAATGCCGACATTTTGAATCGAGAGGAAAGACGAAGGTACCTATCATTACTCAAAACCATCCTAAAAACAGAGATGAAAATAGTTGTTGTTGTTGAACACTTTAATATAATTATCATTTTTATATCATTTAAATATTGGATGAATGTATGTATGTATGTGTGTGTGTGTGTGTGTGTGTGTGTGTGTGTGTGTGTGTGTGTGTGTGTGTGTATGTATGTACGTATGTATGTATGTATGTATGTATGTATGCATGTATGTATGTATGCATGTATGTTAACATGAAAGCATGTTTACATGGATGCATTTATGTATGTATGTATGTATGTATGTATGTATGTGTGTATGTATATATGTATGTATGTATGCATGCATATATATGCGCATGCATGTATGTATGTATGTATGGTATGTATATATGCATGTATCTCTCTCTCTCTTTCTATTTATCAATATATCTGTCCATACATACATCATACATACCTACATACAAAAACAGAATGTATGAGAAGAATGATCGAAAATCATGAAAGTAATGTGGTTTGATAAGGATGAAAATTAAGTACATATTATATTACAAAGCGTGAAAGGATGGGTCGAAAACGTAAAAAAAAAAAAAAAAATTAAATCAGTTGACTTTTTTTTTTTAAAAGAGAGAATGGAAATGGATGATTAAAGCTTGGTGAGAATGAAAAAAAATGTTAAAGAAAACAAAAATATAACTATATATAAATACTCACGATAACCCAAAATGATGTCTGGACTTATGAAATTTCTTCATGGATAGCTCGTACACAGAGTAAGTACGTTTGTTGGCGAATTTTTTTATTCTTTGTGTTCGCGCTCAAGCTCGTAACCCGGTCTCTCAAATGAACTGAACAGTTCTTGAAAATCTCCTGGTTTTCGCCCGTTCATCGTTGGGCGTATCGTTGCCCCAGCGAACTAACCGGGTATGTCTCTGAGATCAGCATGGAGCTGGAAAGTCTTGGAGGATAACACTGTGCTGTCGGTTCCACCTGCACACTCTGGCAGTAAGGAGGCAGGGGCAATCTTCAGCATTGTTGATTAGTGGTTATGAGCACTTTAAGAAATCTACGGACAGTACGTCGACAACACACAGTACAGATATTGGAACTGTAGATGATGGTGGAACCACAGAGGGTAATAGTTACTTGAATAAGCCCGTTTTTAAAGCGGTGGGTATTAATTTAATATTATGGAATGCAAAAAGAAAGAGGTCTGATGATGATCTTACTCCTATTTGTGAAAAGAATGAATCCAAAAAAAACTAGCGAAAAAATGACTGAGCGCAAATTCTGATATTTTAGATGTCTTCGGTTGTTTTGAAATGGAAGCATCCAAGCACTGAATGTTTGAGAAAGCCTGTGGTCTGTTTAAAGGTTAAACGAACATTTGAAAGTTATGGTAATTAAAGAAGTGGATGAATTTGTGATGTAAGAATAGAATTTTGCTATGAATTCGAGACGGCAAATCTTAGCGGAGAACTTGAAACTGGCTTGAGATAAAATGCTAGAAATGCTAGAAATGAATGTAATTGTTTTTATTTAGCACGTACACATAAACCAATTTCATGGAATAACAAATTACATGAATTTGATCACGAAAAAAAAACATTTTATTCAGTTGTTATTGTGGCCTATACTTTACAAAAAAGTGAAAGTAAACTGTCTAATGTGTCAAAACTATTCGTCTTAAGGTTAAAACCAGTAACATATGATAAGGAACACAGCGATAAACTCGTAGGATGTGAAAAAGGTGGTTGGTATACTGTGCCGTTTTGTTAGTATAAAACGAAAAACGTTTAGGAAAAATTAACAATGAAAGAAGTGGTCTGACAATGTCATTCTAAGTTCTTCATTTTTGTTTCAAGTTGACGATATTTTTTGCCTTCCAACGCTCCAACTATGATCTCGACTGGATTTGATAATCTAGCAATATCTGTATGAAAAATGGATCGCAGTAGTTTTTGTTTGTTAGTTTATTTAAGGAAGGGGAATTATACCTAGCAGCTAGAGGTTAGTATTTGCAAACGATGAGGCAACAAGTGTTGTAAACTGTTGATAAATCATGCTGATGTGTACTTCTCTGCTTGTCTTAGCTTTTCAATGGCTCGCTAGTATCATGTAATCAGAGCAACATTCTTTTTGTTTCAGAACTTAGCTAAATAAAAAGAATGATAATAAATTTATCGATAGTATTCCCTATCTTTTGTGCCCAGGTTCAGCCAGTCATTCATTCAGTTTACAGGGAAGTTGTTGGGTACGAAGAATCAAAAGAAAGTTTTGTGCACGTTGGAAACGTAGTGCTGTTTGAGCCAAGGATATACTCGGGGGAGTTGAGACGCCAAAATAAGCTTGTTCAATGGCAGAATTGTGTTTAGCTTAGTAATTCAACTCATGTACGGAATTACAAAATTTTGAGTGACATTTCATTTTCAGATTTTTCATGTTGATGAAATATTTCATTCGTAGAATTAATAGATGCTGATTTAGATGCTCAAATACAGAATTGTTAGGTAGTTATAAGATTAAAAAAAAAAACAAACATAATTTGAAATTGGTTAATTTTCATACTTGGAACGGTTAGATATCGATTAGAATTTTTATGTTTAGATCTGTTGAAATAGAGACTGATTGAAATTTACGTAAATAGAATCAATACGTCTTGAGGGGAAAAATAGAGTCATTAAAGGCCCCGGAGCCCATTTAGGCCGGCGATATACTTAGTGACGATCGCTGCACCAAATACACCCCCCCCCCCCCCTCTGATGGTTGTTAGAAAGTGCCTGGGGTGCGACAGTGTTGTCTGTTCACCTCTTACACTGCCTACCTCTTTCCCTGTTTCCTCTCTTCCTGCTTCGTGTACGGATGAAAAAAAAAAGAAAAGAGAAGAAAGAAAGATACTGTTTGAAATGCACAGAATGTTGCCGCATTTTCGATCTCAGTCTGAATATATATTTGTTTCCAAATGTATTTGTGTTTATATGGAAAATCAAGGTTTTTCCACTAGGCGAATTTTTTTTCTTAACAGTAAGTTCAAAATGGTTACCAAGTACTTTTAAAGAGCATTAGAGCGTTTATGGCCATTTTAAAACCATACATCAAATATTTATTTTAGAAGAGCATTTATCATAGTAGAGCTGTGTGTACATGCAAATGG
>JADBJO010004854.1:105000-142500 GCA_016801955.1 Conus betulinus
AACACTGTATCACACACACAATTCACAAACATTTGCGCATACATACACGATCAAACAGTTAACACACAGATCAACAGGACAGATTGTTTTTAAAGATGGACATACTTTTTATTTTACTGAGAGAAGAGATGAGTTTTTTTTTAATTAAGACCACACACTTTGAAGAGAGGTGAGAGAGCGTCAGCATTGGAGATGGTCAGAATCTGTTCCATATCGTTACGACATAGATGGACATACTTTTTATTTTACTGAGAGAAGAGATGAGTTTTTTTTTTTAATTAAGACCACACACACTTTGAAAGAGGTGAGAGAGCGTCAGCATTGGAGATGGTCAGAATCTGTTTCATATCGTTACGACATACTTCTGTAGTCAAGGTATCCGAAGATATTGAACAACGTAGATGGCAAAACCAGGTATACAGTAAATAGATCACAGAAAGATAAAAAATCCTGGTTGAATACATTTTCATATGAAATAAAAAGCTCCAAACATTGCTTTTTTCACTTTAAAATTTCCATAGCGTTACCATTTTTTTTTTTGTACGTTTTTAAAAACTGCACTTTCGCTCGAGCTCAAATATATATATATATATATGAAAGCGTTACAATTTCGGGTAGAGAAAGAAATGCGCTTTAATTTGAAAGTGTCCTTGAATTTTTTTTTTTTTTTGTTGTCCTCATAAATTTTGAAGAAACTATGTGTGTGACATACCAGTGCGAAAAATAAAACAAGTTAAATGAAAACAACTACGACGCCAAATTTTTCAAATGACGTCACTGCCTCCTTGTGTGATTTTCTCCAGTTTCCAATCTACCCAAAAGAAATCGATAACTACAAACTTTCACTCAATTCGCATTCGAACTGCAAACTTCCGCTCAATTCGTGTTGAACTGCAAACTTCCACTCAATTTGTAGTGCCAATTTCCATTTCATTGGTATTCGATCAATTGCAATTTACATTTCATTGGTATTCCATCAACTGCATATAATTATCGGTGCATGCAAGTAAAGTAGTAGGTAATACCGTAACGTCAAATTCCTCATCTTTTTATTTTAAAGAGCGATTCATTAATGTCTTGGCTGAATGAATAAATTTTCCTATGAAATAAAGCTCCAAACATTATTTCTTTCATTTGAAAGTTACCAAATTGTTACCAGTTTTTGTATGCCTTTTTAATTTGAACTTTCTTCCGAGCTCAAATATGTCAAAGTTTTACAATTTGGGGTAGAACCATGTGCTTTAAATTAAAAGTGCATTATCATCCTTGAGTTGTTTCCCTTTTTCTGTTCTTTTCATTTATTCATTTATTTATTTTTAACGGAGCTTAGAGATGATTTTTTAAATCATATGTAAGACATGTCTGTGCGAAAAACTGGGTAGGCTAAATAAAGACAACAAACATGCCAAATTTTTAAATTACATACCCGTCTCCCATTCTTTGTGTGATTTTCTTCAACGTGGTCTACGCAGGCTAGTTGATAACTACAGATTTTCATTCAACAAGTTGAATGTGGCTGTCATTCCCTGTGGCAAGCTCTAGGCAACACACACACACTTCACACACATACACTAGGCAACACACACACACACACACACACACACACACACACACACACTGTCTACTATCACATAGTTTTGTGAAAAAAAAAAAAAAAAAAAAACACGTAAAATGAAACTGCTGCTATTACTATACTATTACTACAACTACACACACCGAAAAGAAAAGAAGAATAATCAATACCGATAACTAAGGTAAGAGAGATACAATAAATACTGAAGTCAAAAAGAGATGACAGCTAACTCCGGCAAAGACTCGAGAACACCGCTTTCTCGTAAGTCTCACGTCAGTGTGCTGTGAACGAAATTCTGTCTTTAGTATTGAAATCTGTTGGTCAGAGACACGAGTTCTCTTTCATCGTCTGGGCCCAATGTAGAGGTGCACTTGTCATAAGGGGCGATCAGGAAGCCAGGGCGGTTTCTATTCCCCGGCCACGCTATTGCACGCCCTTACTAGCAATTGCGTGAGTCCATCCTCCTGTCTCGTAACCGAAGTTTGCTACCGTCTCTGGGTTATACCAGAGAGAGAATCCTTACATATATCCTTCCAGAACCACCCAGATTTCTGGATGCTGGTGGCAGAGAAAATCCAATCTGCATAAAATGTCGTGCATGGGAAAATGTTCGTTTTAAAGACAGTGTCACCCTGCCTAGGGAGTTCATTGATAAAGTTGTCGTTGGGCTTTTGAAGAGTTCCATTTTCTTGTTCTATGGCGTGGGATTCAGTCAGGTGTTAAGCTATGATAAAACAAAATATCTGAAAGGTTAATACTGACACAATTGCAGAATTATTTATACATAATTGCCATGTTTGTCCAATTTTGTTTTATCCGTTATGATTAATGTGTACCCATAAACGGGACTGTAGTGGAATTTCCTCAAAGAGTGGTCTCACAAAATGTGGCCATATTTGCAAATGTGCGTTTGAGAGAGAGAGAGAGAGAGAGAGAGAGAGAGAGAGAGAGAGAGAGAGAGAGAGAGAGAGAGCAGGACATTTTCTCTTGTCTTTTGTCTGCCATTGCTTATGTGCTAAGCGAGCTGGCGTCGGAGGCACATCAATTTAGGGATAAGGGTATGTAATTCAGTGTTTTTATCGGGGGAGCAAGGATCGCCGCCCTTATTTCCTACATGCACGTCACCATGTCACATTAAAGATGTTCCGTCTTTCGTTTGCCGGCTCCGCTCTGCCCTCTCTCAGTCTCCCTTTCAGTCTTCTTTCTTACTCTCATCGCACAAAATGGAATGATAACTGAATATTGTCTTGGTTGTGAATAATGACACCGACTTCAATTGAAGCAGAACATGGCCCTAGAGGCCGACCGGAAAATTCCGCAAGAATATACTTGCAGTTTTAAAACAGTAAGCCGGTTCAATAAGTAAGCACGAACAGCAACAGCGGATTTCCCCCAACTGACGTGTTACTTCGACAATCGCGAACACCCTTAATTTCAATCGAAACAAATGTTTTATCTGTAGATTTCCATGAAAACTGCCTTTTTTTAACGTTAAAAAAAAAGTATTTTTAGAATAGCTCTAACCGAAAGATTTTTCCGTAAAATTGCAGACGTAAACTTTACACTTTCTGTACATTACATGACAATACAAATTAATTTGAAAACTGTTTGATGAATTGCACGCGCGCGCGCGCACCTGTGTGTGTGTGTGTGTGTGTGTGTGTGTGTGTGTGTGTGTGTGTGTGTGTGAGAGAGAGAGAGAGAGAGAGAGAGAGAGAGAGAGAGAGAGAGAGAGAGAGAGAGAGAGAGAGAGAGAGAGAGAGAGAGAACGAACGAACAAGCGAATCGTTTTAATCTTAGGAAAAGAAGAAGCATGGCACAGGCGTTTTTTTTTTTTTTTTTTTTTTTTTTTTTTACATCGTATCCTGAATGATGAACATACTAAAAGCGACTACAAAAATGGTTGAACTATCTAGACAATGAAAGGAATTCTAAACTGCAGTGAATGGAATTCTAAATTGCAATACAAATCGCAATGCAAATCAAACAAACAATTCTCTCTCTCCCCCCCCCCCCAATAAATAAAACAACAAACACACACACACACACACACACACACACACACACGCACGCACGCACGCACGCACGCACGCACGCACACACACACACACACACACACACACATACATACACACACACACATAACAAAAACAATAACAAAACCCCAAACAACGAAGGGAAGGATGTCAATGAAAGGTGGAAAGATGAAGAGGATGTCGACGGAAGAAATAGAGGTGTGGGAGGGAAGGAGTACAAAAATGACTTTCACTTATACATTTATACAAAGACTGCTGTATTCGAACCCATACACATAAATCAGGAAATGTATCAGGAGAAAAACAAAAAACAAACAAAAAAAAAAAACCAACCACCGTCAAATAATGTTATTATCAATCAAAGTTTTGCATATGGAATGAAAACTAGTATTTTTCAGAGAGAGAGAGAGAGAGAGAGAGAGAGAGAGAGAGAGAGAGAGAGAGAGAGAGAGAGAGAGAGAGAGAGAGAGAGAGAGAGAGAGAGAGAGAGAGATTTGTACTCTATAAAAGTATTACATCTTTTCTAGTAAAATTGATACTTTTCATAAAATCAAAATGAAAAACGAAACAATAATGTCAGTATATAAGTATAGGCCTTAACATTACAGGAATAATAACAAGGAGCATGGTGATGATGATGATGATGATGACGATGATAATAATAATAATAATAATGATATAATGCAAATGATAAGATGATCAAAAGATTACTGAAATAATGATAATGACAACAACAACAACAACAAAAATAATGATATAAATAATAACAATAATGATAATAATTATAGTAATAATGTGACTGTTTCAATGAGTATCAACGTTGTTATCATTATGATAAAGACAGCAACAAAAAAGAGCAGTTTCAGATTTTCCAACAACAATAACAACAACAGCAGCAGCATTAGCAACAGCAACAACAACACATAATACTGATAATAATGATAATGATGATAATGATAATAATCATAACAATAATAATGATGATAATAATAACACTACTGCTACTACTGCTACTACTACCACTACTACTACTACTGATAACAACAAGAACACAAAAATAACAAAAATGAAGAAAAACAATAATACAATAACAATAACAAAATAGTAAAGTAAACAACAACAAGAATTATGAACAGAATATCGAAATGTGAAATGAAGAAAATGAAATAAAAACTCTATTTAAAACAATGGAATAAACTAATCGTTACAGTGAAAAAAAAAAAGAAATGAACGAAATAGCATAGTAGTCATAGAAATAACCATAAACATAATATCCATAATCATATTGACAATAAACACAACAGAATCATCAAAAACAGACCAATTCGCACGATGATGAATTAGCATTGTTTGAAACCAAATCCCAAACATTCAGTGAGTTGTAAAACAAAGACAGCTCTATCCACGGGCGCCTCACGCCACGACACAGGTGCCAAAATAAACAGTGTATTTTAATGACCTAGAGTGGTCGTGTCTTCACATGACATTATCAAACGTATTCAGGAAGGGCATAGATATAACAGACAGAGAGAGACGTGTTAATTGCCCTCCTGTCCATCCTCTCCGCTTCCTGTACACACACTATCATTCACACACACACACACACACACGCACGCACGCACGCACGCACACACGCACACACACTCACACAGCAGCAGCAGCAGCAGCAGCAGCAGCATAGCTAATGTAGGATTCTAAACAACTTCGAAAAACGACCACTCTCTTTCTTTCTCTCTCTCTCTCTCTCTCTCTCTCTCTCTCTCTCTCTCTCTCTCTCTCTCTCTCTCTTCCCTAGACGCTTCCCTAGTTTTTCATTTTTTTGGACGTACACGTCCAGCGCAGGCCAGGTATATGTAATTCTATCCCCCAATCCGCCCTGGCCAGTGAAAAAATTCGTTGAAACCGTAACAGGTATGGCATCACTGACTTCTAAGAGCAGAGAAGACGCACACCACAGGCCAACTTAACAGAAAGGTGACAGAAAAAAAGATGGATCTGTCACTAGACCGTCAAATGAATGGAATGATTTAAGGACAATAACGACAGCAACGCGCTTCACTATAGAATTTCGGCGCCAGTCTGTACTTGATACTTGTCATTTTATCAGCATTTCTCATCGTCTACTGATCTGTATTAAAAATTCAAAGGACAGCCTTTGGCAAAATGTCAACAGGACATGGACCAGTGTAGTGAAGAAAAAAAAAAAAACCCGGACAAGTGAAAAATGGTTTGCCAAGATTCAACACCCGTTTCATTGACAAACAACAGGTCTGAGGGGCCTTGCCTACCTCACAACAACACCGTAAAACAGGAGACGAAAATGTATCAAACAGATCGACTTGCAAAATATCTATAGTAGTATATTCTTTTCAACATTGTGCAACAAAGGAAACGTGGCCTTCAGTGACATACTAGTCCTGCAAACACTACAGCTATTGTTTCCACGATATTCATTTTTACATTACATATACGTCAGATGTTTTTCCACGATGTTCAGAATTCACTTAAGATGGCTGAATCATTAGGGTATAAAATGACATTGTAGTAGCCAAACCGCTTCACTGTCCTCGAAATACTTGAGTTATGTGCAACATTTCAATGCCTCTGAGCCATTTGTTGCTAACGATAAAAACCTCACTGCCAAAATCAGCATCTGTAAATGTTATTTCCATAAAGAAAATGAAGTCAGGCTGCTGCAAGGGTTGATATATTGCATCTTCCTGTACGCATGCTAAACATAGACCCACGCGGCGGATCTGGAAAGAGGAATCCAAGGGAAAGGAGGTATTACTGCAGGATACTTAACATCAATTACACGGATTACATCACCATCGAATAAGTGATCTAAGCCATCGAGTATCGCATCAGACCATACATGATCTGCTGATCATAGTTCAGAAGCTAAGATCCATCATTGCCTTGGTGAATCAATTCTCCAGGAAACTGTTTTAGGGGGGGGGGGGGGGGGGGGGGGGGGGGGGGGGGGGGGGGGGGGGGGGGGGGGGGGGGGGGGGCAAAAGAACAACAATAACAACAAAACCGACGGAATGGCAACGTGGCAGAATGAACAGGGAAACCATCTGCATAGACCCAGACCCTGGCACACTGACAGACCTGGAGGAATCAGGTAAACAGTTATTCCGAAGAATGCCCCAGTGGCTCTTCATGGAGTTGAGAGAGAGAGAGAGAGAGAGAGAGAGAGAGAGAGAGAGAGAGAGAGAGAGAGAGAGAGAATGCACATCATTCAGAAAAAAAACGATAATAGGATAGGGGAAAGAATTTCATCTCATCTTGCACCAATTTTGCGTCTGTAATGTTTGGACAAAAAAAAATGTTCCGCTGGCCTCAAGATGAGCTTCTAGACACAGGTCTATGATAACTGTCGAATTCTGCCAATATTGTTTATTGCATTTCAAAATCTTCTGCCATGAAAGAACACGATGTAGGTAATAAAAGGCCTTCTTGTAATCTATCAGGATACGGTGTGACGTTGGTCTTTTTAAATTTGTAAGAGGTCAATAAGTGAAAGCAAGGAGAAAATGGGCTCTCTTCCCGAAAAAAAAATCAACAACCCCATTTTGGAACCCTTTGAAGCGTTTGCTCTATGCCTAAAAATCTTGTGAAGTGAAGTTTTAACTTTTTATTTTATTTTATTTTGATTTTTTTTTTTTTCATATCTGTTGTTTTCTTTGTACAAGCAATACATTATCAGAGTGAGTGTGCCAGTTCACCACATATTAGAACATCAACAAACCCAGACACTTTGTGACACCGAAACATTAAAATCAGCAAAATTATGTCCATTTGTGAGGAAACATACAGACTAAGCATGGTGTGTAAGAGACTGGTTGGAAAAAAGGAAAAAAAAACAACAACAAAAGAAACAAAAAACTAGTAGTGGAAATTTTTTTTTCTGCTGCTTTTTTTTGCAGATGAAGAGGACAGTGTGAAGCACCCAAAAAATGAAGAGGTGGATTTTGGCCTTAGGGAAAAAAAGGAAAAAAAAAAGAAAGGAAAAGAAAGAAAATAACCGCCTTAGGTGCTCCATTGATCCGATAACTGATGCCACAACCCCCCAAAAAACAACAACAACAACAACAACAACAACAACAAACAAACAAACAAACAAAAAAACAAAACAAAACAAAACAAAAAAAACAAAAAACAACAACAACAAAAAAAAAACAAAAAAAACAAAAAAAACAACCGCGAAGAATCCACCAAACAAAGAACAAATTCCGTGATAATAATTAGAATTATGTGTGTTACCTTTCTTCCTCTCACAGGCTTGATAATGCCTTTAAGCCAATCATTGTGCATTGTTTTCACTTGATAAAATCAGATCAAAGAATTTGGTAAATACGGACTCCTAACATTTTCGATGAAGCACACTTCAAGAATTCAATCACAAAATGGTCAGTGCCACAACTTGGTGCACGTGCAAAACTAAACCCAGTCTGGAGAAACGAGGACATCAGTCTCCGATTCAGTTTTGCATGCAGTTATGCTCTCCATCTTCCTGCATCCATGTATGATGAACTTTGACAGCAGACCTACAAGGAAGAGTCAGGCCGTGGACGTGAGACGCTTCCGAAGACCTCACGCTACCTCTTGTACTAGGCACGCCATAAACGGCGAGGACCGCCCAACGTAGTTATGAATTCACGAGAAGGCAGCGTATGTGCCACCATGAAGACCAGATGACCACAGTGAAGAGAGAGAGAGAGAGAGAGAGAGAGAGAGAGAGAGAGAGAGAGAGAGAGAGAGAGAGAGCTGAAGTGGTGTGGACCCGTAACACGTTTCCATGACCTTTCTCCAATAAAAAAGGCAGGGGCTGAGACAGCAGGGCAGACAGGGAAAGGCGGACAGACAACGTTGCTGAGCAGACCGGAAGAGCTTCGCCGCAATCTAAGCGCATGCCCACAAATGTCAGAGGTGGAGACAGCCGGTGAAGCGTTCATCATTTCAGTGTCCACCACGGCCTTGGTGGGCCAGTGAGTGACAGGGGCAGGCTTTGTTGCTTTATCAGCGTAATGGCGCATTTTTTGTTGTTGTTCAGATTCTTCCATGAAGAAGGACTGCACGAAAAAGGGTCCTAACCGTAGCGTTTACCATGTCAATAGAAATACTAGTTTTCGAGCGAAACCGAATATCCACCAAGACATGAAATATGACTGAAAAACGCATCAAAAGTGATCTTATATTTAACAGTTCTTTCATTTTGAGCAGACTCATTCAGGGTTTCCAGAAATTGGCGCCGGTAATCCTAGATGTGTCCCCCCTCCCCCCACTAAACTTGACGGAAGTTTGTTAAATGACTTTCATAATCAAATGTATTTTTTTTTTTATTGTATATCTGTTGCATACGCCCCTCAAAAATCACCAAAGACAATCCTCTCTGCAGCTTTACGAACAGCAGAGTGAATGTATCTTTGTAAAAAAAAAAAAAATCTATCAAGAATAGAGGAGGGGTCACTATGTTGATTTATCCCACATTAGAATACAGTTCTAAACTGAAGCATATTATGTCACATGTGCTTATCTGTTAAAAATCTTCTTTTGTGAGAGTTCCCAAGTTCATCATGATTATGTTTGTATCCATTGCAAACAAAGTGTCGGTTAACACTCACAATTCTTACTTTATCTGCTTGGTTTCACTTAAGTATTGTTTTTTTTTTTTTTTTTTTGTGAAATGGTTTTTTAAAATGTTGGTAGTTTCTGCCACAGAATTTATTTACGTTATTACGTATTTTCTGCCACAGAATTTATTACGTTATTACGTAGTTTCTGCCACAGAATTTATTACGTTGCATGTACTGTGATGGATATAATTTACAAATGTGTGGTGCACTGACACTTTCATTCTTCTATGTTTGCTGTATAGTATACTTTCAATTGAATTAAATTGAATTAAATACACACTTGCACCTCCCCTCCTTCCCTTCCCTCATATCCCAACATCCACTGTTTGTGTGTGCGTGTGTATGTGTGTGTGCGTGCGCACGCGTATGTGTGTAATAACAATATTTGTAAAATATAAAGTTAATATTTTCAACAAAGCCATAATAAGCATTACAAAACGCTAATGAACATGAATTATTCATTAACTAAAAAGACAGAACATGCACAAGTGCGCTTGAGCACAAACTAGTGTATGGGTGCCAGTGAACTTGACAGAAAGTTACACACTAAGTCATCGGAAAAAAAAAAGACACCAGACCTATGCAAAGACGACACTAAACCGTATGCAAGAAACGGTATTCTACCTGTGAAAGGACAACAGACCATGGAAAAGAAGATGACAGAGACATCAATGAAAGACAATAGTCCATATGAAAGAACACGACACAAAGGGTCATTAAAAAGCAAGACCGGACATAAAAACCATACGAAAGGAAGAGCATAAACTTAAAGAAGGGGATACTACACACCTAGATTGAACACTACACTGAATCTATGAAAGGACAAAACACGAGCCCATGTCAAAAAAGAGGACGCTAGCCCTCATGAAAGGAGATAACACTAGCCCCTGTGAAAGAAGAGAACGCTAGCTCCTGTGAAAGAAGAAGACTCCAACCCCTATGAAAGGAATGAACACTAGCCCCAATAAGAGGAGAGAACACTAGCTCCTGTGAAAGAAGACTCCAACCCCTATGAAAGGAATGAACACTAGCCCCAAAGAAGAGGACGCTAACCCCTATAAAAAAAGGAGAGAACAAGAGAACACTAACCCCTGTGAAAGAAGAGGACTCTAACACCTGTCAAAGGAGAGAGAACACTAGCCCTATGAAAGAAGAGGACTCTAACCCTTTAGAGATAACAGCAGTCCCTGTGAAAGAAGAGGACCATAACCCCTATAAAAGGAGAGAACAGGAGAACACTAACCCCTGTGAAAGAAGAGACGACTCAATACCTGTCAAAGGAGAGATAGCAGTAGCCCTATGAAAGAAGAGGACTCTAACCCTTTAGAGAGAACAGCAGTCCCTGTGAAAGAAGAGGACTCTAACCCTTTAGAGAGAACAGCAGTCCCTGTGAAAGAAGAGGACTCTAACCCTTTAGAGAGAACAGCAGTCCCTGTGAAAGAAGAGGACTCTAACCCTTTAGAGAGAACAGCAGTCCCTGTGAAAAGAAGAGGACTCTACCCCTTTAGAGAGAACAGCAGTCCCTGTGAAAGAAGAGGACTCTACCCCTTTAGAAAGAACATCAGTCCCTGTGAAAGCAGAGGACTCTAACCCCTATGAAAGGAGAGAAACTCTAGCTCCTGTAAAAGAAGACGCTAGCCCCTAAAGAAGGAGAGAACATCAGTCCTTTGAAAGAAGAGGATGCTAACTCCTATGAGAGGAGAGAACACTGGCCCATGTGAAAGGAGAGAGAACACTAGCCCATGTGAAAGGAGAGAACACTAGCCCCTATGAAAGGAGAGAACACTAGCCTCAATGAAAGGAAAGAACACTAGCCCCTGTGAAAGAAGAGGACTCTAACCTTTATGAAAGGACTCAATTCTACCCCCTGTGAAAAACGTTCTGAAAGGATATTCAATTCTATGAAAGAATATTAAATACTGCATGAAAGTAGATGAAGGAGAAGGAAAGCTAAACCAATGAAATGAAAGGAGAAACTAAGCCATATGAGACAACACTTAATCAAGGAAAGAAACAGGACCGTAAATTCTGTGGAAGAAGGGATCTTCAATGAGGCAGAGAGCAGTGAACAGTAAGTACTAAACAAGTAAGGTTACTCTTGCTCCCCCATGAAGAAAATAAATACATGTGTATTTATTTCATCATGGGGGGGGAGCAAAAGCTACCCTCCTTCTGTATTACTTCCTGTGGAAGAAAGCTGCTGTGTCCTAATTAAAGGATCCGCATGCAGACTCCTCAATGCCATGTTAGTCTTTCTGTGGAATGCGGACTATTCAGACAAGGAGGAACCAGGTGGGTACAAAGGAAATAGTTCTGGAACAGGATCAAAGACTTCCTAAGCACCTCTGCAGCAAAACCCTACAGATCTGAAAACGTGCGTCCACGTTCCAGATCCCCGAAACATGAGCCTGCGACATCAGTGAGGGGTCGTTTGATACTTTCCTGAACCATCCACTCGGGTGCCTACTGCTTTGTATCCTTGTTCAACAGAAGACTGCCATAGGAAACAAGAACATCCATGGCAATCATACGAAAGAAGACTGTAACTAGGAGTGACATAGGCATTACACCCTGGGAAAGAAAACACTAAAACCTAGAAAAGAAGTCACCCAAGTCCTGGGGAAAGAAAAATACACCAAACCCTGGAAAATGTAAAGAGACAAAGAGGACATTAAACCCTAGAAACAATAGAAAACTATACTACATGGAACCCCGGCGATGAAGGAAGCACCCAACCAAGGGAGAGAAGGCGATGATTCCTGGGAGGGGGGGGGGGGGGGGGTAGTGTGTGGTGGTGGAGGTGTGATTGTGGTGTTAGTGGTGTGGTGGTGGAGGGTGTGGTGGTAATGGTAGTGGGATGGTGGTAGTGGTGGTGGTGTGGTGGTCGTGTTGAAGGTACTGTGCTGGTTGTTCTGGGGGGGGTGTTGTTGTGGTGGTGTGGTGGTGGTCATGTTTATGGTGTTGTGGTGGTTGTGTTAGTAGTGGTGGTGGTGGTGTTGTGGTGGTATGGTGGTGGTGTGATGTGGTGGTGCTGAGGAGGTGGTGGTGAGGTTGTGGTGAGGTTGTGGTGTGGTTGTGGTAGTGGTATGGTGGGCGGTTGTAGTGTTGGTGTGTAGTGGTGGTGGTGGTGTGGTGTGGTGGTGTTGTGGTGTGGTGTGGTGGTGGGGTGGTGTCGTGGTAGAGTGGTGGTGGCCTGGGCCAGTTTGGCCTGGGATAGGGTAGGGTCAGAGAAGGTCACTGACAGTCGGGAGGGTCAATCTGGCCTGGGCTGGCCTGGGCCTAAGCCGGCCTAGGTCTAGGCGCTGGCCATGGGGGTAGGGTAGGGTAGGGTCGGGAAGGGTCAGCCTTGCCTTGGCCACCTAGCCTGAGCCAGTTTCACCTGGGCTGGCCTGGGACTCTAGGGCGAGAACAAGAGCAGTAAAAACACTTCTTGTTCAAATGACCACCCTTTCCCAGACACCTGCACAATCTGACCCCCAGCTGGCCAATGACCGATCCACGGATACCTCCAACTCGCTTGCTTCCCACGCATGTCATAAAAAGATAAACATCCCCTGCACACTGGTCCCAGCAACTCCCAGCAAATATGTACATATACATCTTTATGTACGTATTTCTCTAGACAGGCTTCTTTAGTGCCCCCTGCCCCTTCCTCTACTCCCCACTTATTAACCAAACCAACACAACATCCAGTCACTGACAGAACTAAAGGCATGCAGTGGCGTTGTTGAAAGATCCGTGTGGAAGAGAGACCCGATTTGTAACACGAATCGCGAATCGGTCACGAATCAGGAGCGAAATTTAGATATCCTCGACAGCAAAGACGACCGACGTTAAAGCCTATACTGAAGCCAGTTCCATGGGACCTCCGGTGTGAACTCCATGCTGATATGACCGCCATGACAGGTTCTCTGCAAAACAAGGGGTACTTAGACAGTACCAGGGGATCCCAAGAGAGACACTTTCCTGAAGCATCTTGTCTGGTACCACTGTTCTGTACCTTTGGTCCGCGGACAACTGTCACAGAAACCAGAGCAGCCATGTGTCACACAGGAAGGCCAGTGGCACTCTGCTCTATATACTACAGCTCTGACACCTCCAGAGTCCCCACATTCTGATAGCTCAACGCGCAGAGGCCTGTCAAGCTGATGCCACCCGCAAAATGGATCTCATGGTAAGGCCATTCCGATCCATTCAGACCGTTTTATTTAAATACTCCGACAGAGATATTTCTCTGTATATGTCTCCGACTACGCGGCGCCAAACTTTCTTATCCACACAGAAGTTCAACACCGCAGCATCCTGCACACTTTCAGTCTTGTCAGGAGCTAAATGATGCGCTGGAACGGGCCTCCCTCTAACCCTAACACCCCCCCCCCCCCAAGGTACTAAAACCTAGCCAAAGCCACCATTCTGCACTAGACTCCCTGTCCTAACAAACCCACCATCCAAGGTGACAAGCCACCTGGGAGTCGAAGTTTCTGAACACCTTCTGCTGTATCCCACAGAGAGATACAGTCAAAGAAGGCACCATACACCATGGTTCCTGCTTACAGAAGACCCCCACCAATCCATGACAGACAGTGAGGGAACAGAATGTAGAGATCTCCGCAAAACGTGGCAACGACAAACTGAAAATGATACTCTTCACGCACCAAAAGAAAACGGCCACTGCCGGACAGCCTCTTCAAGACTCTCCCACAGACCTCGGTACAAGCACCAAGGCGAAGTGCTGGACAATAAACACATCCTAGTTTGAACGTTGGACACGCATATTTCAGTTTCAGACCTCAACACACACACAGCCAAACAGGCCTTAGTGTAGAATACCAGAGTCCCCACTCTTGTGAACCTCGGTTTATCGTCTCATTCATTCAAAGGACTGTAAGGGAGATGATGGAGTCAGAACCAATGTCAACCCGAGTGAAAAAATCCCTGTACCGTAACGGCCCGGCGGAGATTCGAACCCGCAACCCCAGGATCACCAAGATTACAACTCTGGCGCTGTACCACTGAGCTATTCCAACCCCCTGGTATGGTGTGGTGTGTCGTGTGTGTTTGTGTTCTGCTGTGTGTGGTGTAATGTGATGTTTTGGTGGTGTGGGTGGGGTGGAGTGTTTATGAGGATGTGGTGTGTTGGGGGTGTGGGGGTTGTGTGGTGTGGGGTGGTGTGTGGTGTGTGGTGTGTGTGGTGCATTGTGTTGTGCATTGTGTTGGTGGTGTGGTGTGTGTTATTTGTGTGGTGATGTTTGTGTGTTGGAGTGGTGGTGTGTGTCGTGTTTTGTGGTGTGGTGGAGATGTGATAGTGTGTGGTGTGGTGGGTGTGGTAAAGGTGTGTGGTGTGTGTGTGTGTGTGTGTGTGTGTGTGGGGGGGGGGGGTGTTGTGTGTGTGTGGTCGGGGTATAATGGGGGTGGGTTGTGTTGTGGTGGGGAAAAGAAGAGAGGCACTGAATCCTTGGAACGAAGAAAGACTAAACATGGTAGAATAAAGAAGGCACTAAGTACTGAGAAAGAAGTGGGCATTAAAACCTGGAAAAAGAGGCATGGACCCTGGGAAAGGACAGAACACTAAATCCTGGTAAAAGAAAAAATGCACTAAACCCAGGAAAGAAGACACGTGATCTTAGGACAGAAGAACCCTGGGAAAGAACGTGGCGCTAAATCCTAGGAAAGAAGAAGACATAATACTCTGAGAAAGAAGACTCAAAATCCTGGAAAAGAAGACGCAGGAAAGAATCACTGAAGACTAGAAAGTTAGGAAAGGTACACCCAATTAAAAAAAAAAGTCGAGCATCAGCTGTGGAAAATATGGGACACTAGTTCCTGAAGAAAAGGACAGAAACATCTGTGAATCAAGAAAACTCTAAACCCTGAATAAGAAGACTAGCATCTGAGATCGAAGAAGATTAGTTGTACCGCAAAAAGGAGATTTCAACTTGTGAGTGTGGAGTATATATACCCCCCTGTAAAAGACAGTAGAACTTTTGTGAGGAAAGGCAATACTAAACTCTGGAAAGAATCTAGTTGCAAGGTGAAACGACTGCAGGCGGAAATCTAAACAAATCTTAAATAAATGTCAGCGAACCGCTCAGAGAAACGTGGACAAACGAGTCACAAGACAACACACAACGCATTTCGACCTCTTGGGTCTTCTTCAGGTGAAACAAAGACGAACAAAATAACGAAAATGCACTTAGCTTTGATCGCTTCAGACTGCTTCTGAGTTCAGCGCAAGGAAGAAGGCGTTGAATGAGAACGAGGCTGTCGGAAGGGAAATAATGTGTGAGTCAAAGTCATAATGATGATAATAATATTACTGATAGAATACTAATAATTGTCAAATATTAAAAAAAAAAAGACAAGATTACTACCAATCTTGGTGTCAATAAGTATGGGTATGGGCGAAAGGAGAGTGGGTAAGACGATTCTTAAACAGCAGGATTGCCGTGGCAATAGTCTCAAAGGCGAAGGCGATGGTGATGTCAATACTAGTGGTGGTAGTATCAATACTAGCAATATTATTACTGAATGGTACTACTAACAACGATAGTGAAGGTTAAGGTAATAAAAGCACGATACAGAATTATATTTAGAAAATACATTTTTATGATAATCAAATAAATAAATAAATGAAACATTAAAAACAAATTTTAATAATAATAATAATAATGATAATAAATGTATAAATGAAAAATTGAAACATAATGGTAATAGAATAAATAGATGACATTTATTTATTCTATTACCATTATTTTTCAATTTTTGCCTG
This sequence comes from Conus betulinus, assembly GCA_016801955.1. Taxonomy (NCBI): domain Eukaryota; kingdom Metazoa; phylum Mollusca; class Gastropoda; order Neogastropoda; family Conidae; genus Conus; species Conus betulinus. The sequence goes on from JADBJO010004854.1 coordinate 121,021, forward strand.
CCTGTCAATGCATGCAGTTATGAGCTTTTACAATGGTGACGAGAGGTGCATTTAGAGGACACGTCATAACAATATGTGTTCTCTTTAGCTTTCACCCCCAGGTTAAAACAAACAAGAAACAAAACCCCGAACAAATGGCGTGTGCATGTGTTGCGGGCCAGGGTGGGGGTCTGAGGGTTTCCGCTTAGTTTAAACTTCCAGTCTTGACGCGTTTGGACAAGAAATCAGCCCTGTTTGTCAGCTCACCGCACGGATGCCGGTTCCCAGAGAAAAATACAAGCAGCAGAAAATCAAAGAGGCTCACAGTATTAAGAACTAGTTTTTCGACCAGCCGCCGTGGCGAAGTGGTCAGCGTCGCGGACTGCCGGCTGGGAGGTCGTGGGTTCGAATCCATCAGAGTCATGGGTTTTTCTGCCCCGACCGGCTCCTACCCAGAGTTGAGTTTGCTGCGGACTCAGTTGGGAAGACTGGGACCACACAGTCGAGTTTCATCCACTTAATGGATGTGTTTTCTGAGAGTGTTGCTCAAATTTCCTGACCAACACTGCAGGTGCCTGTATCTCTCGGGCCTGGTTGACGCCGGATATATTATGAAGGAAGCGTAGAGTACAGCTCTGTCATGTAGTCTCAGACCGAAATGGAAATCCGTAGCATCATCTTAATCATCCTCATTCTCATCGATCAGCATTAAAAAAAAAAAGTCTCAAATTTCTGTGGCCCTTCATGCCCTGCTCTCATGGTGACCTCATTTCGATGTCCTCTCCACCTCTGTAGCCTTGGTTTGGTTTCCGTCGGGTCACCGGTATCTTGAGAGAGAGAGAGAGAGAGAGAGAGAGAGGAGAGAGGAGAGAGAGAGAGAGAGAGAGAGAGAGAGAGGGGGGGGGGGCGTGACTCACCTGTTGTGACTCGCCTCCCTTCTCTCACCAGTTTAGACGTCGCCTGTGAAATTCACAATGACGAGATATATTAAACGGGTAATTAACGTGCATGCACACAACCATCTGGAAGTTTCTGATAAAAGACGTACTTGTCCTTCACGGTCAGGCTGAGTTAGATCACGTCTGTCCGGTGCATCTCCAACATAACATCGTGTCCACTAACTCCGTTTCCCCGAGATAAACCCCGCCGTTTTCTGAAACAGAACACAAGTTGCAAAGTGAGACGACTGCAGGCGGAAATCTGAACAAATCTTAAAGAAATGCTAGCGAACCGCCAAGACAAACGTAGACAAACGAGTCACAAGAGAAAACACGACGCGCGTTTCGACCTCTAAGTTCTACACAAACAAACAGGACAACGAAAATGAACGAGTTTTGTCACTTAGCTCTGATCTCTTCAGCGCAAGGTAGGTGCTGAAAATAGTATTCCTATCAGTAATATAATTATCATCATTGCTGCCTTAGCTCACACATAGTTTCCCTTCTAACAGCATCGTTTTCATTCAACGCCTACTTTGCGCTGAAGAGATCCAGGCTAAGTGACAAACTCGTTCATTTTCGTTGTCCTATTTGTTTGTGTCTTGCCTGAAGAAGAACTTAGAGGTCAAAGCGCGTCGTGTTTTGTCTTGTGACTCGTTTGTCCACGTTTCTCTTGGCGGTTCGCTAACATTTATTTAAGATTTGTTCAGAAGACGTCCGCTTTCTCCGTTCTGAGACAGACCGTGTCAGGTTACTCCATTTCTGAGACTGAAGAGTGTCAGCTGATTCCGTTTTCGAAATAGGTTGTATTAGCTTACTCCAATTCCAAGATTGAAAGTGTCAGCTCGTTCCGTTTCCGAGGTACGTTCTGTCTGCTTACTCCTTTTCCCAAATAGGCTGAGTCCGAGTGCTCCGTTTCCGAGTAAGGCCATGTAGGCATACTCTGTTTCCAAGACACGTTGTGTCAGCTTGGTCCATATCCGAGACGGACGGTGTCAGCTTACGGACTGTGTATGATAGACCATGTCAGTATATTTCGTTGCCGAGACGGACACATGTCAGCATTCAGTCAGTTTCCGAGATAGGCTTCGTCAGTATACTCTGTTTCCGAGATAGACCAGGTCAGTATACACTGTTTTTGAGGTAGACCAGATCAGGATATTTCGTTTCCGAGATAGATCAGTTCAGTATACTCTGTAGAGTAAGCTCCCTTGGGTCAACCACGATGTTCTCGTGATGATGATAACGTTCACCTTGGTTACCGAGATCCCATTAAATGGACGCTCCTAACCACGCCTGGCATGCTTTATTTACGTTAATTTACGTTACATTTCCAATACAGACCATGTCAGCATACTCCGTTTCCGAGATAGAACATGTCAGCATACTCCGTTTCCGAGATAGACCATGTCAGCATACTCCGTTTCCGAGATAGAACATGTCAGCATACTCCGTTTCCGAGATAGAACATGTCAGCATACTCCGTTTCCCAGATACACCATGTCAGTGTACTCTGTTTCTAAGATAGACCAGATCAGCATACTCCGTTTCCAAGATATACCAAATCAGCGTACACCGATTCCAAGATAGACCAGATCAACATACTCCAGTACTGAGATACACCTGGTTAGCATACTCTGTTTCCAAGATAGACTAAGCCTGTATCCTATATTTCCAAAATAGACCAGGTCAGCATACTCTGTAACCAAGATAGAGCATGTCAGGTCTCTCTAGTTCTGCGATAGACCGTATCAGCTTACTCCGTTTTCAAGTTACACCATGCGAGCTTACTCCGTTTTCATAGACAATCCTTGGCAACATACTCCGTCTCTGAAATAATCTATGTCAACTCTCTCTATATCCAAAGAATGATCAATGTCAGTTTACCTCACCCGTGAGACAGTTTGTTGTTCACTTACCCCGTCTGTCAAACAGATCGTTTCCATTTATTCCATCTTTAAGAGAAACCGGCGTCACATGGTTCAATTTCTGCCATATACATTATCAGCTTACAACGTTTCCCAGATACACCATGTCATTTTACCCTGTGTCCAAGAAAGATTCTTGTCAGTTTACTTCATCCCCGATTTTTTTCTTTCTTCTTTCTTATCTGCTTTATTTATCTATTCGTTGATTTATTTATTATTTGTCAGTTGGTTTTGTATCTTCGACAGATATCGTAGCTTATTCTGTCTCTGAGACCGATCGTTGTCAGCTTCCCCCGTCTCTTCGATCATGTCCGTTTACTCCGCTCTGAGACAGAATGTTGTTAATTCACATCATCTCTGAGATTGTTGTCAACTTGCTCCATCTCAGAGATAGATCATGTCAGTTTACTCCGTCAAGGAGATAGATAGTTGTCCGCCCACTCCGTTTCTGCGATAGATCACGTAAGCTTGCTCTGCCTCTGAGATTGATCGCGTCTGTTTATTCTCTTTCTTGGATAGATCCGATCAGATTGCTCCCTCTATGAGATTGATGGCTGTTCGCTCACTCCGTCTGTGAGATAGATTGTGTCAGTTTGCTTAGATAGTGTTAACTTGAGATGTCTTTGAGACAGATAGCATAAGCTTTCCCCGTCTCTAAGTGAGATTGCAGTAGTTTGCTTCGTCTTTGAGATCGGTCTTTTCGGTGAAGGCCGTCTCTGAGATTGATCGTGAAAGCTTGTTCCGTCTCCTAGATAAGCTCGGCCAGATTACTCCATTTATGATACAGACCGCGTCACTGGACTTTATGAGAGATATTATGAGTTTTGGCCTGTTTCGGAGATCGGGATAGTCCGGGCTTGCTCGGACTCTGAGAAAGATCGTGTCGGATTGCTCCGTCTCTGAGATAGATCGTATCAGCTCTTTCTATCTCTGGGAGAGGCCCAGTCAAGGCAATTCCAGCCAACAATGTCATTTTCATAGACTGTGAGATAATTGTAAAAAGTGTCAAAAAAGAATTTCCGCCCCAGTTTCCACTTTGGAGACAACGCTGTTTTTTTTTTTTTTTCCCCTTTTTATCTTTCTTCCTTCCTTGCCTTCTTTCTTTCTTTTGTTTGGTCATTTTCTTTTTTAGAAATAGATATTGTTTCTGCTTTCTTTGATAATGGCACAAATTTGCATTTCATGTCTCTCATCCATCTTGGTCTTTATGACATTTTTCATTTGTAATCTGTTTTTGCCGCATAAATTTTTTCGGTAAAACATACATTTTTTAGGAACACGAACATGAAAACACACACACACACACACACACACACACACACACACACACACACACACACACACACACACACCTCTGAAGTAACCCAGTTGTGACACACTGAATGATTAATAATTTCGGTTGTTGACCTACTCTGTGCATTTGACCAAATGTCTTTGGTACAGTATAAATTTTCCTTTGTCACTGAACTTAGTCGAACTGACGAAAGACAATTCACAACATTTTTTGACAGTTTCTTGAACTTGACGGAAATGTCTTTTTGACCGCCAATCCCACTGTGATTGAACGAATTTCCAACGCACTTTGCTTTTATACCCCTAATTTTGTTACGAAATGCTGAAATGAACTGGACTTGGATTATGGACACGTGAAGGGGTAAGGTAGCGGGAAGAGGGGTTACTGGGGGAAGGGGTGGTGGTGGAGGTGTGTTGAGAAGGAAGGGAGAGATAATGGCAATGACAACGATTCTTTATTTCAGACCGTTTCAAGGTACTGGCTTAAAGTTAGTAATGTTTCGCACATACCGTTTCTATGTTACGAAGGGTAAGGTTAAATCCCATAGCCTTGTGGCCGTCGGCTAACCATCTCTGGGGCACAGAGACAGATATAATGGAAGGCAGAACTATCCCTCGCCTTCCACCGCTTTCAGCCTTCCCTGAGCAGAATCAGACGCCCATATGCTGCTGGGTGGACGAGAGGGTTTTTCAAACCGAAACTGAAGTCCAATTCCACCAATTCCACCAATTCCACCAGTGGTTCGAACTCAGAACCGTCAGCACCGCAGGCAAACGCTTCGACCATTTGACTACGGGCCCCTCAACTGAATTAACACTAAATACTACAACAGACGTGAGAGGAATAAAGAGCCCTCTGTTTGCAAGAGATTACTCCACATCGCGTTACTTCTGGAAGTCTGGCAAGAATCATCAAACGTTGAATGACAATAACGTTGTGGCCCAATGAATAACACATTCATTTGAAAAGCGAGACAGTCCATGGTCCGCAGTTATTACTCGGGGCAAGGTTTCCTATCTCCATCTCCACCAGACCTTCAGTTATTGAGGTCTGGGTGCTAGTATTTCAGACGAGCCAATAAATCGAGGACCCGTGATCAACAACATAGTGCGTAAAAGATTCTCCCCGTGTTAACGTAAGAGTTGTGTCTTTCTTTCTTTCTCTCATTCTTTCTATTTTTTTATTTAAGAAACCAAATTTTGACAGGTGAACAAAAGCCGCAGGAATTGAAAAAAAGAGAAAAAAAAAACAAACAAACAACAACAACAAACAACAAAATGCAATGAAAGGTATACGATGGCGATGTGCTCTTTTCGGGTGAACTCAAACCTAACCGCTGTTGGGACTACGAAATGGTACTTTGCAATGCAAACAAATTTGTAAGGAATTTATTGAATTGTTCTGCTTCTCATGGTGACTGCTATCAGGGGAGTATTGTTTTATTCATTTTTGTATGCTAGTTTGTAAGACATATCCGTCTAAAATGTACCTATCTGTTTCGTATTCACAGAAAATCTGCGTTACTTTAAACTTTGTTTTGTGTGATTATTTGTATTTTGCCTATGCATTGGCTGCGCTGGTGCCTGTTTTCATTGTCTTTAATGCAATGCAGTGTATTATAGTGCATTCTAATACATTTTGATACAGTATCATGCAATGCAGGGCAATATGATATATTTTAATACAACGTGATTCAATGCAATGCAGTGCAATATAATACATTGTTATGCACTACGATATAATGCAATGCAGTGTAATGTAATACATTGTTATGCACTACGATGTAACGCAATGCAGTGCAATATAATACATTGTTATGCACTACGATTCAATGCAATGCAGTGTAATATAATACATTGTTATGCACTACGATATAATGCAATGCCCTACGTTATAATGCAATGCAGTGCAATATAATACATTGTTATGCACTACGATGCAATACAATGCAGTGCAATATAATACATTGCTATGCACTACGATACAATTCAGTGTAGTGCAACATTATACATTGTTAGGGACTACGATACAATGCAATGCAGTGCAATAAAATACATTGTTATGCACTACGATACAATGCAATGCAGTGCAATATAATAGGGTAAAGGCGGGCAAGGAGCCCACCTTAAGCAATAATTCCAACCATTCCTCCATTTGAAGTCACAGGCAGCTCCAAATAGGTGCGATCTATTGAGGTGTACCTTGGCTATAACATTTCACAAGCATATCTGGGTAGAATAAAAGATAAAAACACAGCAGGTAAAAAACAAAAATTTTTATTTTTGGCCTTCTTGCCCTATGCCCTGGGCAAGAGGCCTATTGAGAGCGGGCAAATCGCCCACCATGGGCGTTTTGCCTTACAAGCGAGGGCGTCTTGCCTCTTCATATGCAGCACATCTAAATTCTTAGTCTTAAAGTTCATAACAAAGGATAAAAGAAACAAAATGTTGTATAAAAGTAAAATTTGCTGAGTTACACTTGACTAGGGAAGTAATTGCAACATCTAGTGCAAATTCAAAGTAGGCCTATGCTGAACTTTAAAATCTGAACACTTGTAGCCTATATACAGTACCAAAGGTTAAAAAAAAATGAGACTTGCTGAGTTACCTACTCGGCTACAATAAACAGTCCAGTGCAAAAAAAGTAGGCATAGGTCTCTTCTTATTCAGAGTCATCGGAATCACAATTTGGACAGATGAATTGAGCCGTTCCTTGGGTGCACTCCTCATGGGCCCAGTGGAGACAAATCTGGCACTGGACCCACACATCTCGGGGTCTGCTGTTGCGATAGGGCTCACAACATATCAGACATGGCCATTCCTCTTCTTCCTGATCTGAATCTTTTTCAGGTTCACGACGCTTCCTCTTCTTCTTTGACTTGCCTTGGCTTGCCTTCTTTTCTTGTCGCGTCTTTTGGACAGTCTGTTTTGAGTGCCTTTCTTCCAGCCTGGCTTTAAAGGGAGAAGAAGTCAACACTGTTGCAGATTCTGCCTTCCTTGATCTCGGTCTCTTGGACTGGATCTTTGGGAGTGGAGAAAATCTATGGATCAGTTCTGCAATCTCTTCTTTTCTGGAGGTTGAGGCCTCGGGGTCTGTCCTCTGCTCTTGTGGGACAAATGAAGATGAGGGGTCAGGGTATGTCTGCTGCTCTCTGGGGTTGGGAAATCAGCTGGGCGTGGAGGTGAGAATGAAGACGCCTCAGGGATCTCAGCTTGTGATGTAGGACCTTGAGGCTCGTCAATCCACCTGTCCACCACACAATCGTAGTGGCCAACATTCTGGCCAATGTTCCTGAACTGGACGACAGTCTGGGAAGGGTATCTTCTCCGTAGGTTTGGATCACCATGCTGTTTGCGCCCAAAACCACAAATTTTTTTTTCCCCAGGACCTTGCTTGTCGCCACGAGTTCAAGCTCACCAGGTAGGGATTTTGAGTCGGCCATGGCGACAATGCGTTCAACCATGGAACCAAAGCGAATCCAGTGCGGTAAATCTGCGTTGATTGTTTCAACATCAAGATCTTTGTATTTGTCGTAATTGTCCCACATGAAAGAGATGACCTGTGCCCGGAGACCGTCTGCCTTGCCAGTCTCTACGGCATGCAGAACTGTGCTCAACAGTTTGCCATGCTCATCCCTTTGGGCAGTTTGAAGCCTTCTGTCCAAGCCTATCACTAGACTTCTAAAACAGGCACCGGCCGTCTCCTGATGTTGTAATGACCTCAACGTCTGCCTGATGAGCTGGAGTCTCTACATTGGCAGCCTGTTGGTCAGGGGTGCGGTCAGTTGGCTGGTTTCTGACTCTTGGAGGGTCACCATTTGCATCTTCTTGCTGAGATGGAGTCTCATGGGCAGGGCTGCAGGCAGTGGGGGGGCTGACCTCTGGGAGATCTTCTTCAGTCATCAAGGCTGGCTCAAAGTCGACGTCAGTGAAGACGTTTGGATCATATGGCCAGAGACCACATGTCCTGAATCCCTGGATTGCCCTGTCAGGAAGAGCTGTTCTCATGAAGGCCTTTCCTGACAGGCCAGCAATGTCATGGATGGTGACTCGCTTGCCGGGATTTGCCACCATCCAGCTGTCCATCTCCGTGTTGAAGGCTGTTTTGAGAGGCTTGAAATAACTTCTGTCCAGAGGCTGCAACTTGTGTGTGCTATGAGGCGGCAGTGTCAGAAGTTCTATGCCATTTTCTCTGCAGAATTCAACAGCTCCCAGTGTTTTGTGGCTGTGATGCCCATCCAGCAGAATGAGATGAGGGTTGTCACATGAGGTGTTGGTAAACTTCGCAAAATGTTCCAGCCACCTCACAAAGAGGTCAGAATCTGTCCAGCCACTTGGACTTGCATAACCTACTGCTTGAGTTGGGGCGTCTTTCATCAGTGAGTCCACCATTCTCTTTCGAGGAAAGATGTACATGGGTGGTAAAAATACCCCTGCTGCGCTGCATGCACACACAAATGTTACCAAAGACCCACGCTCAGCGCTGGTCACCTTCCCAACTTGGCGAGCACCCTTTGGAGCCATGACCTTCCCAGGTTTCTGCACAGTTGAGACTCCCGATTCGTCCATATTCCAAATGCGTGAGGGTGGGTACTCATGCTTGTCCAGGAGCTCTTTGTACAGGCGAAAAAAATTCTGGACTTGCTCCTTGTTGAACCCCACTGCACGGGAAAGGCTTGTTGCTTGTGGCTGCCGAATGCTAAGGTTATGCCGATCGAGAAAGCTGTGGACCCAGGCAGTCCCCAGCCAATCTTGTTTCTTTATTGAAAGGATGATGAAGGCCTGCCTTTTCAGCGATTTCAAAGGCAAGACGCTGTAGATCCTTCACTCTCAGCCCATGCAGACGTCTTTGCATACTAACAATATGCTCTTTCAGCTGGCACTGTATCTCAGTGGGAAGGGCCTTCCTGTATCGTCCGAAATTCAACACCCCAGGTTCAAGCACCTTCTTGTCCCTGTGACGACGAAGTGTTCGAGCAGGCACACCGTACTCCTTGCTGGCTCGGATTAAAGGAACACCGTTGCTGACTGCCCTCAAGGCTTCGGACAAAATGCTATGCCCATATTTTCCCCTCTCCGTCTTTCTCTTGTAGTTCGTCACCATTTCTGAAAACAATAACAAAACACTTTTGTTTTATTAACAGTAATAGAAACAGAAAGCATCTTCAAACCAAGGTATTTAATAGCATTTTAGCCCTGTGCAGTACACAAGGAAAAAGTAAAAAAAAATCCTAAATAGAGGGAGTTGGTGGTTTGGTGACTATGGCCTATGTTCCACTTGGGGCATAAAAGCATGGTACAGCTTGGGATTTTTGCTATTTAAGTATGTGATCGTAAGGAATATAGTGAAAAACTACTTCATATAAATAAGCGAGGCATAACGCCTAGTGTTTGAGGCAAAAAGCCCACCGGTAGGCCTTTTGCCTTGAACCCAGTATGGGCCTTTTGCCTGACTATGACTCAGTGATGATGTTTGGTAATAGTGCGGGAAAATGGCGACGTATACTGCATCAACTGGCATTGAAAGGTGCGCGAAAGATTCCTCTAACATATAAATGAAAACATTTCAGAAATTCATCTGTTGCCTAGACAGTGTCACAAAACATTCTGAAAACAAAAGGTACAAAAATAAGGCCTAATTTTTCGAAAATTCTATAAAAAAAAAACGTACCTTTTGCATGGAGGCTTCAAAACTTCGTGCTGCAGCGTCAGTGGGCAAAGGGAAGCTATCCAAATGCTCCAAGGTGAGTATTGTCCCTTGGTTTCTGAGAAGCCGGGGGTGGGCGTTTGACTTTGACTGGGCCTCTTGCCTGACCCTACCCTACATTGTTATGCACTAGGATACAATTCAGTGTAGTGCATATTATACATTGTTATGCACTACGATAGAATTCAGTGTAGTGCAATATAATACATTGTTATGCACTACGATATAAATGCCATGCAGTGCAATATTATACATTGTTATTCACTAGGATACAATTCAGTGTAGCGCAATATAAACACATTGTTATCCACTACAATACAATTCAGTGTAGTGCAATATAACACATTGTTATGCACTACGATACAATGCAATGCACTGCTCTGCATGCAGTTCAGTGTGCAACACAACGGAATACAATGACATCGCTATGGAAATAATGAATAGGCGTAGACATGGAACGAATTTGGTAATAATTGTAGTGAACTGTTTATATTCATTTTCTAATGACATAATTTTGTGATCTAATATAGAAAAAGATTTACAGACATTGGTTATTAAACTATGCCTTACTACATCTCCTTTCAGTTTAATGTTAATATGGATACGTGTTGATACGTGTCTTTAGAGAGGATTTTTTTTTTTACACAGACAGAGAGATAATGTTAAATAGCATGAAGATATATCTTTTGAATCCTTATCATTACTTGAGATATTTCCCCTTTCAAAACAGAGTCATCGTACGTCTGTAACTGGGTATGCCTAGGAAAGCAAGTCGCTGTCAAGGTTATTTGAGTTTAACAAGTTTGACAACGACTCACCCTTTCTGCTGTCGTTTGAATTATGTAAGGCACTAAAAACAGCCTATTTTAATGTTTGGAACAGAATTTTCGGGGTTTGGTTTAAGCTTCTGCAGTAACAAGGAAAGCTCAGTAAATTAGGCTAAGGAGATATTTCAGTTTAAGTATATGCCAACATCTCATGATTTAATTTACACTAAGCTTGGCAGGTGTCTTCTTAAATTTCAACGGCAAACGACATCAGCTAAAGTTAGCATGCATGGCAGAAGACAGTCTATCTTTCACAGCATATACAATGCTGTTTAATTTTGGCGAGCAGGGATGAAAAAGCTGGGCGTCTGAAATTTGTCTATGCTAACTGCCTACGTATTCTTTTATGTGTAGAAAGAAAATTCAGGGCGTAGGCTGCAGAGTATCTTTTGTAAAAGAGTTCTAAGAAAGATTGTTTTACTATGGGGTGTCCAAATTACATTTAATTTAATGAAAGTGACAACTGTTAACCATACGAAAAATTAAAAACCGATATGGAGCCATATATGACGTTCAGTTGAAATATGTACTTTACCTAAGTTCGATTTGGTATATCTCTTACATCTACCCATAGCTTACAACATAATGGAAACCATAATGTAATTTACACTGTGTGAAGGTGCAGATGAAATTAAATTTAATGTTGTATCTTAGTGTCCAGCATTCCAGGAACTAAGGTATCAGTTTATTACACAAAAAAAAAGAAATGTACTTAAAGTAAACACAGCATTTTGTAATGTTTATGACTATAGCTACTATATATGATCCAATAGATCTTATGATAATCGCTTTCTCAAATTTAAGAATAAGAACGGAAATTTTTGTTCACATCTAATCATATGGGGATTTGGCTTTAGTGAATAAATTCTGACATCTCTCTCTCTCTCTCTCTCTCTCTCTCTCTCTCTTCTCTCTCTCTCTCTCTCTCTCTCTCTCTCTCTCTCTGTCTCTGTCTGTCTCTCTCTCTTTCTCTCTCTCTCTCTCCGAATATTCATCACAGAACAGCTTACTAAAAAAATCTCCCCCCCCCCCCCCCCCCGTCTCTCTCTTTCAATCTCATGAACACGCACACACACGCACAGGCACACGTGTACACATCCATAAATTTCCCTCTCTTTCTTTCCTCCCCCTCTCTTTCTAGAAGCTGTCGGAAGCAAAGCCACAATGGACAATGAACAATGTATTTGAATTATTCGTTCCACCATTTCTGAGTTATGGAGGAAGACAAGCGTCATTACTGAACACCAGACACATGGAGTGGGGGTTTAGTGGACAGTGCACTAAGGAAGAATACAAACAAAAAATCCAAAACTTAAAAAAAAAATATGTAATAAATCCGCCAAACATGAATAAACGAATCACAAGACAAAACACGACGCGTTTCGACCTCTTAGGTTTTCTTCAGGCAAGATATACAATACTCAGGACAATTAGAATGAAGAACGAGCAATGACTTATCTTGTAAAATTCGGCGCAAGACAGGCGTTAAATCAACTGATTGCCCGTTCTTCATTTTCGTTGTCTTGAGTATATATTTATCTTGCCTGAAGAAGACCTAAGAGGTCCGAACGCGTTGTATTTTGTCTTGCGATTCGTTTATTCATGTTTCGCGGATTTATTGCATACACTTTTAAAGATTTGTTCAGATTTTCGCCTGCAGTCGACTCACTTTGCAATTAAACATCCTAAGTTCGGTATTGAGTCTTGTTTAAGGCGATTTTTCGCGCCCCTTGCTCACTAGACTTTAACTGGTGGACTGGGTGTTAGTGTTTCGGATGTCATAAAACCTCGTCGACCCTTACTTAAGCACATGTACAAAAATCTACGGTACCACGAGCGGGATTGACCTTGGCAAAGTTCTGCAGAGAAGTCCTCTTTGACAGGAAAGGAAGAAAAAAAAGTGTATGTATGTATGTATGTATGTATGTATGTATGTATGTATGTTCACTATCGTTATTGGGTCATTAGGAATTATCCATAAACATGTGGTTCCAGGCCTTTGCCTGCTCGGTTTGTCCAAATATAGGAGCAAAAAACTGGCAAAATACTTGGGTATGTCAGTATGCTTGGGTCAAGGCGTGTTTGGGTGAGACGACAGTTCCTCAGGAACAGGCAAGAGCCCTAAATGCATGCAAAGAAAAAAGAAGAGAGAAAAATGGACTCACTGACCATGAGAACGCGAGATGAATAGAGAAGAATAAGGGGAAAGAGAGAGAGAGAGAGAGAGAGAGAGGGAGAGAGAGGGGAGAGAGAGAGAGAGAGAGAGAGATTGAGAGAGAGAGAGAGAGAGAGAGAGAGACAGATGTTAAAGAAATGGGCGTGAGCCTCTTGTCCACCGTTACTTCTAATGACGTGTTGCCCGTTACTTTTCGCCCTGTACTACAGTGTACATAACCACTTTTTTTTTTCCGTGTATATACGGATATTCTGTTTCGTGCATTATGTAAAACGCTGATTTTGGCCATATCCATTTACAGAAAACGACATTTCTTTTGAAAGAATACTCCCTCCCCCCTCCCTCCAGTCAAAAAACGACGTCAGCAACAACAATAATAACATCATGATCATCATCATCAACAAGAACAACAACGACAACGACAACGACAACGATAACGACAACGAAAACAACAGAAAAGCTCATCTGTCAAATATTTCATTCCAGTATGAATACTTTTACCTGTACTACACCGGATACCACCTCCTCTTATGCCCTTCTCTTCCCCCTTGGCCTGCCCTAACAGAAAACACATTTCTTTTAAAACATATTCCACCCCACTCCCACACACACACACACACACACAAAACAACAAGACAAAGCAAACAGAACTCACACAGCAAGCAACAAGCTCAAGCACAAGGTCCGGATACACTCTCCTCTTATGCCCTTCTCAAGCAACACACACACACACACACACACACACACACACGCATTGTTGTTAGAGTTAAGAGAGATGACGTTTTAAATTATTTTTCGTCTAATATCAGAGAACTGAACGTGACACACACACACACACACACACACACACACACACACACACACACACAACAAGCAGCAACAAGCAAGCAAGATCCCGCACATCCACCAGAGAGAGAGAGAGAGAGAGAGAGAGAGAGAGAGAGTGAGGAGAGAGGAGAGAGAGAGAGAGAGAGAGGAGAGAGAGAGAGAGTATGCGAATACAGACAATCACGGTCCCACACCCAGTTTCTAACTCCACTTTATCCCCAGTCTGCGAGGGAGGGAAAAAAAAAAAAAAAAAAAAAGAAAAAAAAAAAGCCGACCTTAAATCTGGCAAAACTAACACCCTCCTCTCTCTGTCATTCTGTCTGTCTCTTCCCTCTCCGCCCCCCCCTTTTTTTTTTTTCTTTCTCTTCCCCCCTCTCTCAAAATGTGCTAACAAAAAAAAAGTGAATATACAGCCGGACACCTGAAATGCCTCCCTGACGCTGGTTCCGGACCACTTCCCTGTGGAAACAATGAGCCACATTGTCCCCCCACACCGCTCCTCCACACCGCTTCGTCTCACGACTTTCCATCATGCGCCGTCAAATCATCGTCACCTCCCCCCTGTCCCCCCCCCCCCCCCCCCCCCCCCCCCCCCCCCCCCCCCCCCCCCCCCCCCCCTGACCCCTGTGCTCACGCCATCATTTGTTATCCGGGAGACAACTGACTTCCCGCGCATGCGCAGTTGGCACGAGAGTTTGGACGAGAGCTGGAAGCTGTGAGGTGATCGCTCGTCGGCCGTGCTGGCCAGAAAGATTCGTCTCATGACAAGAGCTGCAACCGGAGGTTTCTTTCTTCCGCTTCATTTTTGGGGAAGGATTATCTTTTAGTTTCGTCTTCTTTCTTCCACTCAGGACGTACGTTTGTTTTCGAGTTTGTTTTAAAAAAGAGTTTTTATAACCTTGTCTCATTCTTCTGCTTTTTTTTTTTTTTTTTCAGAGTTGAGGTTTGAGTTCACGTCTTCCTCTCTCTTCAAAGTTTGGTTCGTCGTTTGTTTGCGTGCGTTTTGCTCAGTTCTTTTCGAGATTGACAAGGTGAAACCGCCTTGTGGAAATGTTCATCAACATTTTGTTTTAAGTAATCTCAGTTTTAATGGACTTGCTTTGTTCTTTTTTTTTTTCTGTTTGCTCAAGTTTACTCGAGGTTGAGTATGTTCGTACTACTTTACCATTTTTTTGGTATTCTTCTTTTTCGGTGTTCTTCATATTCTCTGAATGATTCTGTTGACTTTGTTCATAACAATGATTGCTTGCAATTTACAAAGGTAATACATGTGTTCACATTTAGAATATATGTTTTGAATTTTGAAGTCAAGCACAATAAAAATTTATCCTTTTTTCAGTGGAAGGTAAGGAATTTTTATTAGTTATTTTCACGATTATCATCATTATTTATTTATTTATTTTTTTTTTAGAAATTGTTGTCATAAATTATGTTGATCTTGTTTCATAATGGTCCGGATTTAATGTTCACAAAAATGTATCAATTTACATATGACTATTTTCCATAAATTTTGGCAGTAACTGCGAATGAAATATCTCTGAGCTAATGACATTAAATACATTATTGTTATTATTATATTGTTGTTGTTGTTGTTGTTTTTTTTTGTTGTTTTTTTTTTTTTACATTGTCGCTGTGTTCAAGTAGTTCTATAGGTGATACTTTAGTCCCACCTTAAATGTATTTTTCATGCATTTATTTGATAGTAAGGAGTACTACAAATCAAAAGATCCTTTGTTTTTGATTGAACAGAAACGGCACATTCTCTCTTTCTGAATTATTGTTTTATTGTTTGCATCAGAATTCTGTCTGCCCGCCTGTCTGTCAGTCTGTCTTGTCTCCGTGTCTGTTTTTCCTTTCATCTTTCTCTCTTTTCTTCCTCTAACTCTTATTCCTTACTCTCCCTTTCAATTCATTCTTCCTCCCCCACCATTTCCTCCCCTCCTTCCTCCCCTCTGCTCATTCTTCTGCCTTCCCTCCCGCCTTCAGGCAAGCGCTTCACAAAGAGCATGACTTGGTGCGTGGGTCGACTCGGCGGACTACTCCTGCTGCTGCTGCTGTTGCTGCCGCTGCCGGACTCTGGCACTCAGGCTCAGCACGCGGCCCATGGGGGCCGCCGCAGGCGCCGCAGGCGCTGCAGGCGCTGCAGGTGCTGCAGGTGCTGCAGGCGCAGCAGGCGCTGCAGGAGCGGCTGGAGCCGCAGGAGCTCAGGGTCGGGGCCTGATGAACACGAGGACCACCAGCCCTAAGCACGTGTTCTGCACCTCTCCTCCCATAGCGCGCTCGCCCAAGATGCCCATCTTCCACATGCAGGTCAACACAGGATTCTACAACGGCTACCGAAGCAACCAGACGGTCGTCGGTGAGTGGGTTGTTGTTGTTGTCTATTGTTTGTTGTTGCTGTGGTGGTGGCAGCGGTGGCGGTGGACAGTTGAATGCGAGGGCAGAAGGGAAAAAAAAAAAAAAAAAAAAGTGAAGTACGTGAGTGTGTGTGTGTGTGTTGTGTGTGTGTGTGTGTGTGTGTGTGTGGTGTGTGTGTGTGTGTGTGTGTGTGTGTGTGTGTGTGTGTGTGTATGGCCGTGTGTGTGTGTGTGTGTGTGTGTGTGTGTGTGTGTGTGCACGCGCGCGCACAAATGATTCAGCGCTTATCCTAGCCATTTTATTCATAGTAACATGCAGGGATGAATCCTCTCCCCCCCAACCCCGCCTCATACCCTCTCCCTCCCACTCGTCAATGCAACCGGTCCAGTTTGTCCGTCTGTGTCTGTTCGTCTTGTCTGTCTTCATATCTTCGTCTCTCGGATGCTCTGTTTCTATCTGCTCACCCCCCAACCCTCCTCTCCGCAATCACGTGCCAAAATGTTTTTGTGGACGTTAATTTTCAGTTCATAAGCCGTTTCCTGATCAAAACTGAACTTTCGGTTTTGTAGGAAGAAGCGGGACAGAGAGGGGTGGAGGGGGGGGGGGGGGGGGGGGGGGGCGAGGGAGTGCTCTCTCCCTTAGGAGACCACGTCACTCTAGCACAGCGCCACCTACTGTTTGTTTGCGGTACGTGCATGTGTTAAGTACTTACCTACAGAAAAAAGTGTCCGCAGGGAGACAAAAACCCAGTGCGCTCTTAGCCATACCCTGCACAATTTAGACATGATGATGACTGGTGTGTGTCAATCGCGGAGCGACGATGATGATCATTGACAGCCTAGGAAGACGTGGGGTTTGGGGTAGGGGTGGGGTCCAGATATGTCTGCGCAGTCCAATGTGGACAATAAAGTGCCGAAGTGTCTTCCTCGAGTGGGGCTTTCAAGGGAAATAGAAGAGATGTTCGTCAGGCATCTGTCAGTCTGTCTGTAATCTGTCTCCTCTCTGTCTGTCTGTCTGTCTGTCTCTGTCTGCCTGTCTGTCTCTGTCTGCCTGTCTGTCTGTTTGAGTGTCTGTCTCTCTCTCTCCCTGTGTCTGTCTGTCTGTCTGTCTCTCTGTGTCTCTCTCCTCTCTCTCTCTCTCTCTCTGTAGGCGTTTTCGTCGTTGTACATTCAAAATGCGCTGGCCTTGAATTACGCTTTGGGTTTGTTCTTCTCGTGAAGCTTCTGCGCCCGTAGCTGTAGTTCAAGGCCGCCCGTTCTGGGCGCTGGGGTCTGGGTTGTCTTTTTTTTTTGGGGTGGGTGGGGGTGGGTGGGGGGGAATGGGTTGCTAAAAGGTGGTAGGAGGGTCGATCTTTAGGGTGGTGTGATGGAATATGGGCAGGGAGGGAGAATTAGAGGTAGGATGGGGAGGGGGGAGGTGGGTGGTGGGGGGGGGTGGGGTGGGGGGGAATTCCATCTGTGTCAAACATAGCGGCATCAGCATCTCATTCACTCGTAGGCGTTGGCCTACCGACATCCCTGTAAAACTGGATGGAAATCTTCCCGACTGTCTACCAGTTATATTGCGGGCCAACACTGGCCGTTAATACCCTGCTCCAGCATGATCCCGCTAGTGTGCAGGATTAGGGGTAAACGCTGTACAGATTCCTTGTGTATTCATCAGCTGGGTCTATCTTTACAGGACGCACATGGTGAAGAGGGTTCCAGAAATGACAAGCCGTCATTGATGTGCATAATATTGATACTAATACAAATTATGGAAATAATAATAATAGTTTTGATCAATGATGATAATAATGATAGTTGGGATATATAGTGTATTTGTTTTATTGTCGCAACGGTCACGACAGATTACTTGTTTTGAGTTCTCCATTTCTCTCTCCTTTAGTGTCTCTCCGTCTCTGTTTCTCAGTCTTCGCGCGCGCGCGCGCGCGCGCACGCACGCACGCACGCACGCACACACACACACACACACACACACACACACACACACACACACATAAACACGCATAAACACGCACGCACGCACGCACACACACACACACACACACACACACACACACACACACACACACACACACACACACACACACACACACATCTCTCTCTCACTCTCTTTGAATGAATATGTCAATCTGTCTGTCTATTCCTTCACTCTCTATCTCTCTCTCTCTCTCTCTCTCTCTCTCTCTCTCTCTCTCTTTTTTTTTTTTTTCTTCTTCTTCTTCCAGTTTCCTTGCTCCTCCCTGTCTGTCCCTTCTGTGTCCTCCTTCCTCTCCCCCTCCCCCCCCCCCCCCCCTCCTGTTTGGGAAAGGTGAGGAACTGGTGCATCTAGTGATTTACTGATTTGTCCAAGTCATTCTTGCTTTACTTTTTAGCAAGAATTTTCAGGAGTATTTTCGAATGTATAATGTCCAAAGCGACACCAAAACGCTAGTACCATTCATTGCCTCGTAAATCCGCTTTCTTTTTCTATGTCTTGTAAGCAAATTCGTTGGAATGTTATCAGAGAATCTACAAATACAAAGAAAACAATGAAAGGAGCGTAATGTTGCTACCGTTTTCTGTCTGTTTTTTTTTTTTTTTTTTTTTTTCTGTCCTCGTTTTTTTTTTTGTGTTCTACAATGTTGTTTTCGAAAATGTATTATTGTGTGTTCGTAAGTGACTGTACAATCCTCATAGAGCTAAAGTATATGTCATCGCTGTCTCCATGGACTATTTGACTGGGTCATTCGGAATTTTACGTACGTGGTACACATCATTATTGTGATCTTGCTGCGCATATGACGAAACTGTATAATCAACGAGAACCCCCCCCCCCCCCCCCCCCCCCCCCCCCCCCCCGCTCCCCCAATGTATGCTTTCTCTTTTGTTCAACTCTTTTCAAGTTGAAAAAAAAAGAAAGAAAAATGAAATGAAAAAAAAAAATTACGTGCTTTCGTCATGGGCCATATATTACGTCATATCTTGATCTACAGGGAGGCGACAGAACAGGAAGTGGTGTCACGATGCATGCCATTATAAAATGCATATCAGTGTTCTTCAGTCTTTTGTTTCCGTATCCGTTCATAGACAAAAGAGGACCATCCTGTCATGTTAAAAAAACCTATGGACAAGAAGAAGAAAAAGAAAAAAATATGCGTAGAGTATGATAAGTGAGATTTATGCTGTTGTGAAAACGTGAACACACTTGAAACTAGCAACACATGAGACTGATGAGCCTATTATCCATTTAGTGAGAATTCCTCAGCTTTCTAAAAGAGCACAGCAATACAATCTTGTTCTTACAACACTCCGTTCTTGTAACTTCAAATCATAACAGTAAAGAGTTTTTCTGCGCTTGTTTATCATTAGTTGTTTACTCCATCCTGCTTTAGCTTAGATTCACTTTCATTACTAGCTTTGTGGTTGTAAATACGGAGAACTCTAAAAGAAAGATAATGATGATAAAGTTCGGGAAAAATAAAAGGAAGAAGAACGATAGTAAAAAAGACGGCGACGACAAAAACAAAGCAGAAAAAAAAATAAGAAAAAGAAAATGTGGGTGTGAAAATGATATCTGAATACCTACTCTGCTTTGCCTGTCAGAACAAAGCAACCCATTATTTTTTTTTAGCATAATATGACAAAAGAAGAACAAGAATAGGAAGAAGACAAAAGAGAGAGAAGACGAAGACGAAGACAAAGAAAAGGAAAACAGCCGACAGGCCGTCAACTACTTTCACTGTCAAGACGATGCAATCCATTATAAGCCAGCTTTTATTTTTAGCCGCAACAGAACAAGATGACGTCAGCAACATTGTGATTGACGATTTTCTCTCTGGCAACAGAGAAAAAAGAAATTTTACTAACCGGGGAAAGGGAAGGGCAGAGGGTTCGTGTGTTTAAAAAAAAGGTATCGTTGGGGAGCTTTTAAAAAAGTGTCATTGGGGAGCTTTTAAAAAAGTCTCGTTGGGAAGTCGGTCGGGACAGAGGGTGGGTGGGTGTGGTGTAGCAAGGGTGGAGGGAGGGGAGAAGAGGAAAGAGAGGCAGAAAAAAAAAGGGAAATGGGGTTGAGGATGGAGTGGGGTTGAGGCTGTGGTTTCAGGCAGGCGTAGGTGGATGTGGGTGGGGCAGATAAGTAAAGATTTATGTACGATTGTAGCAAAAGTAAACTGCGCTTTCATAATTATGAAAACAATGTGCAAAATGTGTGTGTGTGTGTGTGTGTGTGTGTGTGTGTGTGTGTGTGTGACGAAAGACCTTGTTAATTCTTATGATTTAAACTGCGGAGATTAATGACCCTTTTTGAGCCTACTGCTTGAGCGTATTATCCCTTGTGAGCAGACTGTTCCGATTATCATTATTAGCCTTGGTGCATCAAAGGGTTACGTTCGGTGACCGTCTTGAGATCAAATGTGGCACCTGCCATTGTAAATCTATCAATATAACACGAATCAATCAGTCACGCTGATTAGCCTTTGTGAGTTAATAAACAGAACTTGAGTTAAACCATGGAGTGATGAGAGCCCATGTGAGTTAAACAATAAAGCATACTGGTAGTCCCCGCGAATTACACAGTTGAAATTTGCTTCTTCTTCTTCTTCTTCTTCTTCTCCCTTTGCTCCGTGAAGGATCTTTGTGCATCCCACAGAAGAACTGTTCACCAGATTCCCAACTCTCTCAACTGTGTGCAAGAGCCTGGGTCTGGGCAAACGGTTTTCTTGTCCATTCTGCGATGTTGCCAGTTCATCATAGTATTACATTGCCCTTTCTCTTTCTCCATCCTTCTGCAGTTCCATGGGGGACTGTTTTAGCAAGGCTATTGGATCTTGATACATGGTCACACAGATTTAGTCTTCTTTTCTTCGTTGATTTTGGTCGATTTTCTTGTGGTCCGATATCCGTTTGAAGGTTTGGGAACACTTGCCCATTTGTGATACAATCGATGTGTCTGATGTTAAGTGTTTTACGATAACACAGCTTTTCAGTGGCCTGTTCTTTTTTCTTACTGTTTAGTCTGTAGTTAAGATTAGTGGAGTTCAACAATGATGCTTATTGCATCCTAGGGAGGAGCTTGTCAGAGCTTGTGAACTAAACAGGCGCTAAAAGTTTGCGGGGTGATTTGTAAGCCTAGTACTTATAAATTGGAGGATCACTTAGGTGTGAAAATGATCGAGACTTACAAGGTAAACATCGACTCATATTGAAACTCCATGCACTTTTTGTGTGGTTTATGACAAGAAGTCAACAGAATCTATTAAACTTTCTTGTAATTGTTTAGTTTTGTTTTTGTTCTTTTTTAAGATGACGTTTCTCATGCCGATGTAGAAATTGTCTGAAGTGTGACTTACGATGTACTTATCCGGTCTAATGTTGGGTATAACACATAACTATCCGATCTTGTGAATCAAGCAGAACGAATGTTTCCTAGACTGAATATAATCGTATAAACAGAACGAAAAAAA